>NW_024121166.1:1238229-1305503 GCF_016745375.1 Pimephales promelas
GAGCAGGTACCTGGAGGAGGTGGGATACTCCGACACCATCTTGGACATGCGCTCCAAACGGGTTCGTTCCCTGTTGGGTCGCAATAGTCCAGAGGCGAACGGGCCTCCTCCCAACGAAACCGCCTGCAGATCCAGAACCTCACGGAGGAGGAGAATCACTACTAGTACGCCAGATAGAAGAGCAGATCAAACGGTTAGAACGGCATACATTTTTCACATCTCATATTTAAGTCCGTGTAAAAATAAGGTCCAGTTAGTGTTTGTGTACAGGTGAAGTAGTCCTTAAAGGAGTTGTTTCACTTTAAAAAACTTTTGCTGATAATTTACTCACCCCATGTCATCCAAGATGTCCATCTTTTTTTCTTTCTTCAGTCGAAAAGAATAATGGACTTCTCCATATAATGGACTTCAGTGGGAACCAAACGGTTCAAGGTCCAAATGAGAGTTTCAGTGCAAACTGTTCAAAGGGCTTTAAACAATTCCAAATGATGAATAAGGGTCTTATCAAGCGAAACGATCGCTCTTTAAAAAAATAAACAACAAAGTTTAAGTTTTATAAGCTCAAATGGTCGCCTTGCTCTGTTCTGTGATGCGCGTTCGTGACTCTCCTGTTCGAACTCGTTCATCAAAATGAACAAATCTTTTCCCGAGTCAATTTGTTCATTTCGTTCGTTGAATGATCCAAATGACCAGAAAGATTTGTTCATTTTGATGAACGAATTCGAACAGGAGAGTCACGAACGCGCTTCACAGAACAGACCACAGAAACGTTTTGGTGCCCATTGAAGTCCATTATATGGAGAAAATCCTGGAATGTTTTCATCAAAAACCTTAATTTTGATTAAACCTTAATCAAAAACATGGACATCCTGGATGACATGGGGTGAGTAAATTTTCCGCAAAAGTTTTTTTAAAAGTGAACTACTCCTTTAACTGCACTTTGTCATGTGTTGCTTGGCAGCCAGTACGTGTCTTGTTACCTGTCCATAATAAATATATCTACTAACTGAGCATTGTATATTGTTTGCTGGCTTTGTATACAAGTGATAAGCCACAAGACACTTATAAGGGGTGTTCTAATATGGTATGGTGTTTGTGAAGCCAGTTTTGAAACTAGTTTCTGCAATCGTGTTTGTTGTGGTAATAGTATAGAAATCTCTCTCTTACAGGCGTGCTGGGAAAGAGAGTTCGAAAGAACGGATGGACAGCTCTGTCTTGGATAAAATCCCTTTCCTTCGTGGCTGCGAGGACGACGATGAGGATGACAGTGATGAAGAAGAAGACTTCCAGGGCATGACTACAGACTGCATTGATGGACGCAAAAACAAGAAGTCCAGGAGCAAGGTCAGAGTGTTTACATGAAGATAAGGCCCACACAGACCCTGTTTTGTTGCTAATAGCGTTTGGTCTGTATGCCTGTAGATGGGCGGAGAACCCATGACCACAGATTTTGACCCTGAGGACGAGGATGATGAAGATGATTCTGAGGACGCCCTGGGCGAGTTTGATTTCTTGGCCTCAGGAGAGGAAGGGGAAGGTGCGGGAGAAGCTCGCATATCTGGAGACGGTCGTGAGTTAGGTATAGAGTTCTCATATGTTCATTTTTTGGGAAATTGAATTTGAGACATGTACTACTAGACGGCAACTCATTCCTGCATTGTATTTTTGATGGTGGATGTGAGGTTTACCCTTTATCGTCATGCTGTGACCGCTCATTGTTTCCTTTTAATTTGCTTTTGTTTGGAACTTCCTGTTGATAAAATCTGTTGACACGGCCACCATTTTGTCTTCACGTTTCACTTCACTCTACGTTTGTTTGTTTCCCTTGATATTCCCTTCAACATGTTGAATGGTTGATTTTGTTTTTCTGCTGTCATCTGGTTTGTTTACTTCTCTTACTTCCTCTACCCAGGGTCAGAGAACCGGCGAAACAAATTGCAAGGCATTATGTCAGATTTTACTCCCAAACCCACTCCACCTCCTTCTATCCCGGGCCAGGCACGCTCCAGTGAGGGTAAGAACAGCCACCCGGCTCTCTGAATCACAAACCGATCACCTTTGGAAATAATAAAAATAAAAAAAAATTATCTATATGCTATATATATAAATATATTGATGGATAGAGTAATTTGTTACTCAACCAAATATTCATTGTTTCCAATATTATAAATTTTTTTATGAATTTAAATAATTATATTCTATTATTGAATCATTTTTTACTTTATCAGTACAGCTGTTCTTATAAGTAAATATTTCTTTAAAATGTCAAATGCATATCGCTCAGTTGATTTTTGAATTATTTTATTTTCATTAAATATTTATTATTAAATATTATTAATTTTTATTTTTGTATTTATTTAATCTGCATAATCATTATTCAAACAGACAATCATTGTTGCCAAAAAAGAAAAATATTAAATGCATGAAGTAAAAAAAGGTTAAATTTAAACATTTTTTCCACATTATATTATATTATATAATATCTAATACATTATAATATATATATATATATATATATATATATATATATATATTATAATGTATTATATATTATATTTTTATATTATATTATTTGATTTACTCATTTTAATTGTATATGTGTGTATAATAGTAATTAGCAGCAAGTATTAATATTTATTTGCATTTAAAAAAAGAAAATGTGTGGTGAGACCTTAATGATGCATATATCGCACAAACATTTTTCAATCTAGTCAAAAGAATTGAAACACAAATGTTTGTTAATGATTTGGACTTTCTAACTCTGTCACTATTTTTTCAAATAAAAATATGTTTTAGTGTCTAGAGACAACATTATTATACTGGCATAGTTCTAATTGGCAAATTAAAAATGCATTTTCATCACAGCCATATTCAGTGTTGCTTAAATTTCAACTTCTGCTATAAACAGCTATATTTTTTATATTTCAATTTCAGCATGTTAACTGTTGTGTATGTGCCTGTGCTCAAGGGGGCGCTCTTGGCTTCTCATCTGATGTCTTCATTCTGGATGCGGTTGGAGGAGGAGATATGAACCTCGGAGAGCTGGCGGACCTTACTGTTGCCAACGACAATGACCTCACCATTGATGTTAGTGTTATAAGTAATGTCTCCTCCCCACACAAGTGTGTTTTTAAGCATTAAAAAAGCTGGGTCAAAAAGCACTCTCAAGTTCAGCAAATTGCATTTAATTTAAACTACAAGACATTTTCTTTTGATAATGATTAGTGTTTTTTTTAAATTGCGATATTTTCTGTAAAATTGGCAGTATTATAGTTTTCTGTTGTGTGTATGAATTACTCTTCATTTATTTTCATGTCTCATTTTAGTTGCAGGAAAGTCGAGAAGAGTTCAAAAAAACATGGAACCCTCGCTTCACACTACGAAGCCACTTCGACGCCATCCGAGCGTTGACCTTTCACCCCAGCCAGGCCGTGCTGCTGTCCGCCTCTGAGGATGGGACACTCAAGCTGTGGAACCTCAACAAGGCAATGCACTCCAAAAAGTAAGAAACACATCTTAAAGACACACAACCCAAAAGATCCTTATTTCACTGCCCTCTAATGTTAAGTATGTCACTATAATTGTGGTAGTGTAGGTGTCTCGAAGTATATTTAGAAATCTTGATCCATAAATGCTGCTTTTAGCGCTGTTGCTGTGTGCTAATATGGTAGTCTTTCATTTTTTGCTTTCACAGAAATGCAGCGCTAGACGTTGAGCCCATTTATACATTCAGAGCACACAGGTGAGTGAGACTGGTTTATAATTAGACTGCAAGAAAGGAGAAAGTCCACCTACAAATTAAATAGTTTGACCTCTGACTAACATGCTTAATGGGGTTGTTCACCCAAAAATTCTAATTCTGTCATTAATTACTCACCCTCACGTCTTTCCAAACTCGTAAGACTTTCATTCATTTTCAGAACACAAATGAAGATATTTTAAATGAAATCTGAGAGATTTCTGTCCCTCCATTGACCAACTACCACTAGATGCTTCAAAAAGTTTATAAAGAGATTGTAAAAATAATCCATATGTACGTAAATCTCTCAATCGCTTTATATGGTAAATGGATTGAATTTAGGCTTTTGTTCACATTTTAAACATTGTGATCAGCAGACATAAACAAACTCAACCATACTTGCTTGGGATAGTTCACTTTGAAATGAATTTTTGATAAGTTTTAGCTTACCTCAAGGGCATCCAAGATGTAGGTGTCTTTGTTTCCACAGTATTTTCAATTTTGATATTTTTAGGTCAAACCGTTCTTGTCTGTCAGTCATATAATGGAGGTCTATGGTCACCACCTCAAAGAGCATGCACAGAGAAGTCCAAATTAAACATGATCTAATGACTCGTAAATGTAAGTACACATTGATGGCCTAAGACACGAAACGAGTGGTTTGTGTGAGAAAACGAACAGTATTTATATCGTTTTTACCTCTGGATACCACAGCCACAAAGCGCCTGCGCCCTCAGATCACTTGGCTGTGGTTACAAGAGATAAAAAAGAAATAAATACTGTTAGTTTTCTCACACAAACCGCTCGTTTCGTGTCTTAGGCCATCAATGTGTACTTACATTTACGAGTCATTAAATCATGTTTAATTTGGACTTCTCTGTGCATGCTCTTTGAGGTGGTGACCATAGACCTCCATTATATGACTGACAGACAAGAACGGTTTGACCTAAAAATATCAAAATTTAAACTACTGCGTCAAAGTGGTAGTTGTGTAGCTGTCAATGGAGCGAGAGAAAGCTCTAAGCTTTCATTAAAATGGCTTAATTTGTGTTTCGAAGATGAACGAAAGTCTTACTTTGGAACAACCTAAGAGTGAGTAAATGATGACTGAATTTTAATTTTTGGGTGAACTAACCTTTGAAGGCTAAACTATAAGTATAAAGATCTGTTATAAAACCTAGTGGTCTTTGAAGTACGTTAGATAACAATGTAAACTAGAATGTACATTTCCAGAAGAAAATGTGAAGTGGTGCTTGCAGTGGCAAATCTCACCACCCGGTTGCTAGGGTATTCTGGGTGGTTGCTAGGGTATTTTTTGTGATTGTTATGGAGTTTCTAGGGGGTTGCTAGGGTGTTCAGGGCGGTGGTTACTATTGTGTTACTAGATTGTTACTAAGGAGTTAGTAGCATTTTCTTGGCATGATTTAACACTTAGCTAATCAATATTAGCATGTAGCTATTCACCGCTAGCATGTGTAGCATGTAGCAAGTCCTGTTTGCTAGTATGAATAAAAAGAGCCAACCCCCATCTCTATACGATGTTTTGATGCAGAGATATAGCTCTTGCAAAATGGTTGCTAGGGTACTCTGTTTGGTTGCTAGGGAGTGTCTTGGCAGCTACCGGAAATCTATCAGAACCACTCAATATATATATATGAGTGCCATGGTTTAACCATCTGATCACTTTATTGTAGTACAGGCACAGAACTTTTTTGTTATAGCTTTTTAATATGTTTCTTGTGTGTGATTTTAGTGGTGCTGTTCTTTCTCTGGCTATGGGTGAGGAGGGAGAGTCATGCTACAGTGGCGGTCTGGACGGCACCGTGCGAGGCTGGAAGATTCCAGACCTTAATGTGGATCCTTACGACAACTATGGCAAGTCTACCTAATACTGCACTTGCGAGTTCCACAGTGTCACTCAAAAACTGTTGCGTTTTTACAAGAGTCCACTAGAGGGCACCGACTACATATTAATTTGCAGACACACTGAACAGAGCTAGACTGAATTGTGGTGTGTAAATGCTTTCAGATCCAGGGGTGGAGAGCAGTGTGTTGTCGGGGCATGAGGACGCAGTGTGGGGTTTGGCTTACTCCTCCAGCCTGAAGCGTTTGGCCTCCTGCTCAGCAGATGGGACTGTGCGGATTTGGGACCCCCATAATTCCTCACCGTGTGTGTCTGTTTTCAACAAAGAGAAAGGTGAGGAGGAGACCTTGTGTGTTTGGATTTTCTTTTCTGTATGTCCCTCTCACTCATGCCCTCTCTGTCTTTCAGAACACGGCACTCCCACCTCGGTTGCCTTTGTGAACACCGACCCGTCCCAGGTTGTTGTGTCTTTCGATGGGGGCGAGACTCTGCTTTATGACCTCAACACAGAGCAAAGCATCATGGTCCTGGAGACCCAGACTAAGGATGGTAAGCTCCGCGTCATACAGGAATTTGACATCTAGCAAAATGTCACTACTTTTACAATCTATGCTTACCAGCAAGG
Organism: Pimephales promelas; assembly: GCF_016745375.1. Next base: position 1,244,458 of record NW_024121166.1, read on the forward strand.
TTTTTTTTTTTAATAGTCATGCAAAGTATTAGAGTTCCCTAATGTTTGTAATATTCTTATTTATTAATTTAATAGCAATTTTTACAATCTTTTGCAATTTTATTAATTATACATAGAATAATTATCGTAAATGGTTATTAAATATTATAAATTATTATGTATTGGGTTACACTGTATGAAAAGGTCCCATTATTTTATATAGTTATGCATTGACTAACAGTGAACAACACACTTTTTTTTTTTTAATTGTTTCTTCTTTTTTGTAATCAATTCAGTTAATAAATATTCAGTTTAAAATATTCATTGTTAGTTCATGTAGGCTCAGGTCCATTAAATAATATTAATAGATTTTGAGAATATTAATAACTTCCTTTCAAGCTGTGTTAATTAATATTAATATGTCAGTGTTACCATATATTTTTTATATTAATAATATTATATAACATTTTTGCATAACATTTTAATTTATAATATTATAATTTACTAGACTGCCATTTTGGAAAAGGTCATGAAAATGAATACAATCCTTGTATAACTATTATTGCAAGTAATTCTTACTAAATTGTTTGCAATTTATTCATTATTTAGTTTTCATTAAAATTAATTGTGTATGTGTATATATATATATATATATTAGGGCTGTGCAAAAATTAATTGCGATTAATCGCATCCAAAATAAAAGTCTGTGTTTACATAATATATTTGTGTGTGCTGTATATAATTATTTTGTATATATAAATACCTATGCATGCATGTATATATTTAAGAATTATTTGCGCTTAAATTCTGTATATGTATATAAATAAATAATCTATATTATATAAATATAAATATTTTAGATACGAATAACACATTTTCTTAAATATATACATGCATATAAAATAATTATATACAGCACACACAAATATATTATGTAAAAACAGACTTTTATTTTGGATGCGATTAATCGTGATGATGATGTGTCTGAGTTGCACCAGAGGTGTATTTCAAGAACGATATATATATATATATATGAAAAGGTGTTATTTCTAAGTAATTGATGATAAACTACATTGAAAATCAAAGTTGCATGCATCACATTACAGAAGTAAAATAGGTTTTGAATGCAATTTCATGTTGACTCGAAGCCTGTTGTACAGTAATAAAATATTGTTTTTCTTTACCGCCCCTCCAGGCAGCGAGCTGATTAACCGCGTGGTCAGCCATCCGTCCCAACCGGTCTCCATTACAGCCCACGAGAATCGTACCATCCGCTACCTGGACAACAAGACAGGTGTGTGTGTGTGTGTGTGTGTCGTGAGCTTGTGGCAATGTTGAGGCCCATAATAGCACCCACTGCTTATTTTCCAGCTGTGCACTTTGGGAACTGTAAATACATCAGCAAAGCCACTGACTCTCCTACAGTGCAGTCATAATAGACCTCGCAAAGCAGTTAAAAAATAACCTCCGGTATAAAAATACCTCAATCGAATCGAAGCCAGACACCAACCTTTAATCGCCAGTTTATATAGCAAGAGCAGTTAAGAAAAGTAAATAACATTCTTGGTGTGAAAGATTAGCCCGTGAAGAAACGACAGCTGGAATGTGAACCCAGCAGTGTGACTACCTGTTGCTTTATTTTCTGCCACATTAGGACATTTTTATTGATTTTTGTGGATATGTGTCAGCTAAGGAAATGGTCTTAAAGTAAAATGTGACATTTGTGGATGAGTCAGGATGGTTAATTAAGGTTTACATACATTTCTTGTTTTTTTTTTAGCTGCTGCTTTTTGCAGGAATAGAGAAGAGTATTTTTTTTTATTTTTTGCTATCACTGTAAAAAAAAATATTTTCAAGATTTGTTAACACAACATATTTTCTTTTGTCAAATCAACTTTATAATAATTTATTTAGTTGAGAACTTATTTTTTTGAGTTTCTGATGATTAAATTAATCTCCTTCATTGTGTTAACTCACTTTTTCCAGTTCAATCAACTTAAAATTTTAAGGCAACCCAGGTTACTTACTTTAAGTTAAACCAACAATTTTTTTTTACAGTGTAGTAATCACAACATTTTTTCTTTTGTCAAATCAACTTAAATAATTTATTTAGTTCAGATAACATATAATTTTGAGCTTCTGATGATTAAATTAATCTCCTTCATTGTATTAACCCCCTGAGCCCGACGGCATCGTCGACGACGCCACACGTCACCTCCGATAAATGTTTACATAACTCGATGACAGATTTATCGATTTTCTTACCGTTTTTTCCAGCAGAAAGCTAACGAGCTAGCCATCACGGGGATGTCTTTCGGGTCTTTCTAGCCTTTACAGAAGGTTTTCTATCCAGCCTGGAACTTGTGCTTCCTTTCAGAGGTTTTCAGCAATAAATCCAAACGCTTTATGTCAAACTTTGATAATCTTGAAGTCCATAATTCATAAATATTTGGTCATTTTTGCCGCTAGCTCGACGCTAGCGGCCATTCTGGATATCACGTGATGTTTTCACGTGATGGTTTTTGACCAATTACAGGCTGATCCGTTGTAAACATTGGTGTGCGTCATTACGCATGAACCAAGCGCTGATATAGTGTAGAGAGATAGAGACGCACGGAGACGCGCGATTCACAGAGAAACACAGCGAAATGGACGTAAATAAAGCGCTTGTCTATTTTGGTGCATTGCAGGATGATGGATTTTCAGGAGAACAGAGCTTTTTGACAGATGAGGAACTAGATTACCAGGATAGACCCAGCTGAAGTGCCATTTATTTATTTACTGTAAAAAAGTATTATAGTAGTATAAATGTATTATAAAAGAATAAAAAGAACATAATAAATAAAAGAATAAATAAAATAAATGGCCCTCTGTGTGATTGCTGATAGGAACTGTTTTGAGGCTTGGCACCAGTGAATTTCATGAGGCCCCAAACGCCTGGACTTCTTTTGGAAAAATGTCAATAGTTTTTGTTCTGTACAAGTTATAATGTTTATTCCTGTGCTCCAGGACTCCAAAGACATGAACAAACTATTTTCCAGAGGAAAATTGCTTAGCTTTTATTTATTTGTGTGTGATTTCAATAAATATTTGAGTGATTCCATTTCCGATTTATTTTTTCATTTGTCTTTATGGTCCCATAACTTATTTTACATTCAGGTGACATCAATGTAACACAAATATGCTGAAAGTTCAATTTGTCCTGAAAAAAAGAGGTGTGTCAATTGTCTGTGCACCAAAGGGTTGATATTTTACAAGCTTTTTTAGTAAATGACACCAGACGGAAAATTTATTGTAAAAATACCCTTAGGTCTCAGAGGGTTAACTTAAAGATTTTAAGGCAACCAGGTTACTTACTTTTTTAAGTTAAACCAACAATATTTTTTTACAGTGTAGCTAACCCCTTTAAAATATTATTAAACATTTTAATCATTTAACAATGTTACTCTGATGTTCTATAATGCAAGTAAATGTTAAAATGTGTTAAAATGACTTGATTTTACATTTTAATCATTTAATTCATTATTAGCTTTTCATCAACCCCTTGCAGTTCCCTTATGAATCCCATTTTGGGAAACCTTGCTTTAAGGGATAGTGAAAATTCTGTCATTTACTCAACCTCGAGTTGTACCAAACCTGTAGGAATTTTCTTTCTTCTGCTGAACACAAAAGAAGATATTTTGAAGAATATGGGTTACCAAACAGTCAATTGGCCCCATTGACTTCCATAGTATTTTTAGTTTTTACTTGAAACATAATCTTATCCCATTGGTTGAGCCTGAGTATCAAGCATGACCTCATTTTTGTCCTCCTTCTTCTTGTTGTGGCTTCAGGGAAAGTGATTCATTCCATGGTGGCTCACCTGGATGCTGTAACCTGTCTTACCACAGACCCTAAAGGCACTTACCTCATCTCCGGCAGTAAGTAAACGTACACGAGCACGCAGTATGTGACGTCAGAGAACAAAACAACAAGCCAATGGATGTGTTTGAAGCCTTCCAAACACATCCACGTCAACAGATCGTTCTCACGGAAATGTGAAAGTTGCCAACATAGTGTCATCTCTGCAATCTTTATCTTGTGTTTTTATGTTTCCCTCAGGTCATGACTGCTCAGTGCGCTTGTGGATGCTGGACAATCGCACGTGTGTGCAGGAGATCACAGCACACAGGAAAAAACACGATGAGGCCATTCATGACGTGGCCTTCCACCCGTCGCAGCCCTTCATCGCCAGCGCTGGGGCCGACGCGCTCGCCAAGATCTTCGTTTGATTTTCTCATTGGTAAATTCACATTATAAGCTTTAGGAGTTCTGTATGCAATTTGGCCAGTATATGCAAAAATCTATATTATGATATATTTTCAGACATTTTATCTGATATACACAGGGCTTCCCATTAAAGCTACACTGTGTAACTCTTTTAGTTTATTCTTAGCTAAAAACACTTAGTTCTTTCAAAGATATATGTGCTCATTAAGGTATATTTACTTCATTCAAGTGTCTTCATTCTAATGTCGGTCGCCATGTTGCCCCTCCATCTTGAAAGTGCATTAGCCAAAGAGGGACATACCCGTTAATTCAAGCTTCGCATTTACGTTTGAGTTAACACTCATGGACGAGGTCGAACTGGAAGCCATGTTAATCTTGGACTACATTGGCCACCGTAGGAGTTAAAACAAAATCGGAATTGAGAGGAACAGAAACTAATATTCACTGGATGGTCATATACCTTTTCACCACTAGATGGGGATAAAAATCACACAGTGTGGCTTTAACTTTTTTTTTTTTCGCCAACCACTGTGGCTTGTGGTTTTCTCTCAGCATTTTCTCTGGCTACAATTTTGACATCAATACTATGGGGAAAGACTGCCATATAGATATTTTTAATATTATCTCATAATTTGGCAGCAGGTATATTAGGCTGCTGTGACTTTAAAAGGACACTCCACCCATTTGCATTAAGCTTTCCATTGTTAGAAACCCAGTTATACTATTGAATGGTCGTGTAACACTCTCATTTTCCCCTGAGACGAGAGAAATCCGCTATTTACCTTTTTCACTTCCTCCTACAATGACGCCAAAATCGGCATGAATGGCGACTGTAGAACGCAAAAGCCGAATCCAGGACATTTTGGGCGATCTTGAAACACATTTTCAGGCAGACTCGTCATGGAGACTCACTAGTACTGTTACCGGTAGGCGTGGCCTCCTAGGGCAGCGAAGCAAGTGCATTCTGGGAGTTGTTGTCTTTAATCCACATAAGCCAAAAATATTTTTTTTTGTCTTTTCTCAGTCTAGAAAGCTCCAAATTCAAAAATTAATTTGACATTTCTTCTACATAAATTACCCATTTTAAATACACATTCATCTTTCCAGAGGTGAAGTGACCCTTTAAGACCTGACGCACGGATCCATTAAACCGTTAAGCATGATTTTATTTTCTCAACTGTTGACATTTACCTAAAACATAACTGAGTCTACGGTCACCAAGACTGGCATTTTGTCATTATTTTGTGTGTATTTGACTGTTAAAGTGCAATAAGCAGCGAAAAATAACTCAATTTAGTACTGAGAGGTGGCTTTGTAGCAAATAGCAAAATAGCTTCCAATAGCAAAAAAATAAATAAATAAATAAATAAATAAATAAATAAATAGAATAAAAAGAAATAAGTAAAATAAAAATATAACAAAAATATTATAATAAAAAATGTAATTAAAATAATATGAATTGAAAAATATTACATGTGTAATATAAAAATTACATTCTCCCTACAAAGATCCTTCTGATAAGTGAAAATTATGCACCAACGCCAGTTACAGGTGCACAGGGTAAACCCTTAATGTAATTTAAAAAGGGATCCCTTGTCTTAAAAAGCGATCCCAGGTCTTGTAAAAGGATGTAAATGAACCAGAACATCAACAATATTAATCTGGAGCAAATGAAACGAGGGAGTGAGTGAGCCGGGGTTGTGTGTCTACTTGATGTTGGAGAGATGAGAGAGCGTAGCTGGTATTGTGTCTGTTCTGCGGGAAATGAGTATGGGTAGCGTTTCAGATATTTCAGTATGTACAGGGTTCCCACGGGTCCTTGAAATCCTTGAAAGTTTATAAATCTGATTTTTTTTTTTTTTCAAGGCCCTGGAAAGTTTTTGAAAATAAACATACATAGATACAGGTCCTTGAAAGTGCTTGAATTTATTTTGTGCAAGAAATTTTCGGGAAAAAAAATCCATATTATGCCCTCCGCTCCATTAATGTGTTATTTTGCCAACACTTCATAGCTTATGCATAGTAGCTTGCTTGATTTATGTTTGTTAGTACGTGCATTTATGCTTTACGTTAAGTGTTCTTTTTGTACGTTACCATGACGTTCACTCACGCAAGACTAACAATGTATCCTACAAGGTAACACGATGTAACCTTACTCTCACTTCAAATGTGTCCCCACTTTAATTCAATGAATTTAAGGGTATTGGAACTGGAAAGTCTTTGAAAGGTCCTTGAATTTGAAGTTAACCAAGGTGTGGGAATCCTGTATGTATCTCAAAATCTATATTTGAAAAGACTACAATTGAAAAAAAAAAAAAATATATATATATATATATATATATATTATATATTCCCCATAGTATCAATGTTAAAATTGTGGCCAGTGAAAATGCTGAGTGTCTAGTAACTTCGGAAAAGCATTAGCCACAGTGTCTGAGAAAAATAAGTACATTTCCTAATTCCGTTTTTTATGTTTGTCGTTAACTTATCAAAATGGCTAAAATCATTTGTAGCACTTTGTTACTTGTGTTCCATGAGCTCATGTTTGCTTTATCTCTTTTCAGGGGAACCACCCTCACTACTGGGCCAAAAGAGTGAAACGCCGAATATCCGCACACACGCACTCACACACTCACTCAAACCGTGGGGAACAATGTTCTACACATCTCTGCCTGTGTAAAAGGCACACGACCCATCATTCTTTTATGCCTCACACAAACTCTACCGCTTTCAATACTAATGAGTTTGCTGCTCCAGTCCTGATTTTAGTTTGAGATGACACTACTAACAATCTGCACAGTGTGTTGCGAAGAACGTCCAATCTGTTGACGGATGGACCAAACGCACAACTTAACACACAACACACCCTGGATTTTAAAATCATGCTCGGTTGAGGTTGAGGATTCGATGGCTCTCGCTAAACAAGACATTACTCAAGCCTGCGCATCTTCTCAATGTAAATCTAGTGCTAATCTGTGAATTAATGTCCTCGCCTAGTAACGTGAGGTGATCGACGCATTTCATTCCAAAGACTGCTTTAGATGAGTTTTTTTTTTTTTTTTCGGTTCAGCTGCGAAGTACAACACAGCTTTACCTTTAGCCTCACAGCTAAGAGCCTTAGTATTTCAGCCTTTCACAATCACTTCCTCCACACATTTCATTCCTATGACGAGTACACCTTGAAGTAAAACCAAACACGTGTGTATCTGCGTGTGTGACGGTGTCAGCACAAGCCTTTCGCAATCACCGTCTCCATTCATATCCAGTCAGGTGGAATTATGCGTAATAGTCAAGTGACTGTTGAGTAGTGTATTTATTGTAGTGTTCGATATCGGTCAGAAGACTTTTGGGGGGGAAGATCTGCAGTTGGATGATTGACTCATTTCTGTACATAAGCAAGATGTGCTGTATATAGCACTCTTGTTTCACAACCTTGGTGCTAAGATCTCTGAATCAGGGATTTGTTCACGACGAGGGTCGTAAAGTATCAAATCTCGATTGACCCCTGCTATTCCTCTGAGTCATCATGTACAGTTCTTTGGCATTTCAGAAACGCGGCCAGAATACATCCGGTTTGCCGAAGTGGCTTTTAAGGTTTTGTCAGGGTATTTTTAAGACGATGAACTCTATATCCACACTTGAGGATCTTCGGTTGATGATTCTCCAATAATAAAAAAAAAATGTAACAAACTACAAGTTCCACTGTTTAAGTGCAGCTGTATTGTCGTTTCTTGAGTTTCTCGACATCTGTGATCTCAACCCAAGTTCTTTTTTTGAAAAAAGTGAAGCTCGAATGGGCGTTTTAAGTGACAATGTGAAAACGAGTGCCCCCAGTGTACGCTTGATTTACCAAGATGATGAAGTCCAGTGGTGAAACTTTATTAAAAAAGTCGACTTGACGGGTCTTGTACCCCAAGATAAGGGGGTGTTTCTGGGTAAAATAGCTCTCATGGCTCTTTTAATGGAAATAAAAGTGCTTGCTTTTTGTTGGCTAAGCAAGGAACCAAAATGCAAGGTGAGATGAAGAAATCGGGTTCCTTAGTTGGAGGGAGCCTGGTGATCAAAGGTCAGATCATGTTTTAGCCAGTTTCCGCTTTGCAGGGTTTATTTTTATCCTTTACTGGTTTTCCGTGGTCGTAGATGAGTGGCCAGAAGGCAAGTCGGAGGGCCATAAAGAGCGCTTTAGCATAATGGAGCCATGTCAGTCCTTAACCAGACCACGTCCATCTAAAACCATGCGATCTTTGGCAAGGAATGCGGTGTGGATTTGCAAGTTAGCAAGTGTGGAAACCTTTTGGAGTGATTTTATTAATGGACAAGGTTATGTCCTTTGTATAACGATGAGACCACCGTTTCATTTTGGGATGTTCTCCCAGTCAATGAATGTCACATGACCACAGACTTCGTTCAGTGGAATCTCATAATCCTTTGCTGCTTTCCTCTTTTCCTAGAAACTTCGCGCCGCACACTAACGGTTAGCTTTATGCTACACTACACGTGTAGAATAACACAAACAGTTCGGTTCATCTGCGTATTGCTGCATCGTTGAGTCCTCTTCCAGAGACTGCCGGTTGCATGGGTGTTTAGACGAGTCCTGCTGTCTCTTTTGTACACCTTTTTCCGCACCCTTCGTTGCAATACGAGTCTTGAAATTATGATGACAAAACACATTCCTTTCTGAGAGAATGAATTTGTGTAAAAAAAAAAAAATGGAAAGAAACAAGTATGCTTGACAAGCTGCCGATGCATAATGTAAGTTTCCCAATTTCTCACATGTATGCTTTTCTTTACTAGACATATTATCACTATGATTACTAGTAATAAGGTGTAAGACGACAGTAGTACCTTTTTTGCTAGGCTTAAGAATTGCTTGTGATTGTGTAAAAGCCTAAAAACTGAAAATTGTATGAAAAATTTATGAGAAAAAAAAAAGTTTCAGTCCACAGCCAAGGTAAAAAGGACTTTTTTTTGTTATGCGTTTTTATTTTTTAATAGCAATTTATCACTGTGTGATATTTTGTACATCATATTAAGCTGTATTCAAACTATATCCTATAACTACAAGGGATAAAAAAAAGACCAGCCTTTTATTTATTTTTGTTTTATTATGCATATTTTTGAACTGCTTTTTAGCTCGTATCAAATTACATCGTTTTTATTTTTTCTGTTGACTTTTCTTTTATTCTTTTTTTCTTTCTTTGTTTTGTTTACTTTGCAGGTCTTGTGTTGTATGTCATTAAAAAAAAATCCAAAAACAACTAAATAAAAACATGGTTTTGTACAGAGATTTCATTCTTGTCTGGTCTGAACTCTATTGTCTGAGAAAGTGTCTTTGGGTATGCAAAGTTTAATTAATACTGATAAAAAGATTTTGGATTGATCAGCATATTTGGGCTCTGGTGTACAGTATTAGTACAGTACAGGTATTTAATAGGTGTGTATTCCTGTGACGCAAAACTGAATTTTTAGCATCACCTCCAGAAATCATTCTAATATGCTGATTTTCTGCTCAGGAAACATTTATTGTCATTATTTTTATTTCAGGATTCTATGATGAATATAAAGTTCAAAGGAACAGCCTTTATCTGAATTAGAAAGCTTTTATGACATTATACACTACTGTTCAAAAGTTTGAGGTCAGTAGATTTTAGTTTGTTTGTTTTTCTGCAGAAATAAATTCATACTTTTATTTATCAAGGAGGCATCAAATTGATCAAAGGTAACTAAAGACATTTATAGTGTTTCAAAATCTTTCTATTTGAGAAATGCTTTTCAGATAGATAGATATTAGAGTATAGATATATTGGAGTAGATAGATATTAGAGTAGATGGATTAGGATTAGATTAGATGGATAGAATTAGAGTAGATAGACATTAGAGTAGATAGATAGATATTAAGATAGATATTAGAGAAGATGGATAGAATTAGAGTAGATAGATATTAGAGTACATAGATTAAGAATAGATAGATATTAGAGTAGATAGATAGATATTAGAGTAAATAGATAGATCGATAGATATTAGAGTACATAGATATATATTACATAGATAGATGTTAGAGTATATAGATATTAGAATAGATAGATAGATCGATATTAGAGTTGATAGATTGAAATCAGAGTAGATAATAGATAGATAGATCAATAGAGTAGATGGATAGAGGTAGATCGAGAGATTTAACCAGTAAAAAATAAGAATTTTTCCTTTTTTCTAGGAAGTTAAAATATAATGTTTTCACAATTGTTATCGTTAAAGCTAGCAAACACTTAATTTTTTGTTTAATTTGATTTGAGCTCTCAGTGATTTGTGATGGATGCAATGTTGTTTCTTAACTGTGAACTGACACACATCCATTCAAGGGGAAAAAATGCCAAACTCCCACCTTTTGTAGAGTTAGTCCGGCCGCAGGGTTACACGTGGGCGGATTGTTTAGGTGTGTTTGTGCTACACAGATCAGATATTTGGTGTGGGACTGGAGAAAGAGAATGAGTGACTGAGAAAAGAGTGCAATTTAGTGTGAGGCCCCAGACAAAAAGAAGAGGACAAAGTTGTTCCAGGGTGGGGGAGTAAACAAGCCAAAGTGTTACACAAAGAGAGAGACGTAAAAGTTGAGAGGGAGGGAAGAAGGTGTATGTGGGACTGGGAGGAGACAGAAGTTGATACGTATGATCTCATTCACAGCTCTTTCCTGCTGATTGGCCAAAAGATCTGTCAGTCAGCTCACTTCCTCCTGGGCTCTGTGAGTTTCAGACAGTAGGGGAGTGGAGGCAGGGGGAGGAGGGAGTGTCCTCGGTCGTTTTCTCACTGAGGCACAGCAGACGCGACAAGAAACTGAAACACAGCCTGACTTGCAAAGCAAGCCTAACCAGGAGCTCTCTCCAGCTCATTTGCTGTACTTTGAGGCCATCTTGAGCAGACGGACTTACTGCTACAGGCTTTCATTTTGCTTTCTCATTTGTTAGTTTCTTTTATGTTTCCTTGAAGTTTGGACGTGTCCCTCTTCAAAGTCTCTTTGGAGTCTCGAAAGAACAGGAAGCGTGAGGAGAAGGAGGAGGAGGGGATACTTACTTTGAAAGCTAAACTTTATCTGCATTGCTCACCTGCTCCTTCTCTGGAATGAAAGCCGTGTAGAGGAGCTTACCGTGAAAGAGAGGACAAGAAGAAAGAAAAGCTACTTCCTGGAAAGTTATCTGTTGTTTTCAAGCTCTAGGAGACACGGGACACACAGCAGGGACGGACACTATTGATGAGTGAGTGACTGCTGGTGTGTGTAGGTGAGTTTGCTGCCTCACACTACCCAGTCTTATCTCTCTCTTGACTGTCTTTGACTCCTCAGCATGGCCAATGTCAGTCCCTTCATGTCTCCGGGACCCATGTCCCAGGTCTTTTTCCCTCCGGGTGGGCCATCTCCACCTGGGTCAGTGGTGATGCATCAGGGGACACCGGTCTCTGTCCATACATCCCAAACCCCAGGGTTCCCTACGGTGGACATGGTGGTTGCCCCAGGTCCCGGCGGGGCATCTGGAATGCCGTCTGGGCCTCCGGCGCCAGCTGGTGTCTCCTTCATCATTCAGATTGGGCTGACTAGAGAGTCTGTGCTTCTACCTCAGACTGCAGACCTGGCCTACATCAAACAAATTGCTTGCTCAATTGTGGATCAGAAGGTAAGCACCACCCAGTACTGTATGCACTGTATCGCCTTTGCATTGCTCAAACGGAAGTTAAAAAGTTTTGAAGAAGTTTGTTTGTCCTCCAATTTGTGTATTATGTTCTCCTTTGTTTATGTAAAATTTCTAGAGCAGTTCATATTTGAAAGTTCAATGGAAATTTTGTGGTTTACCTTGGGGTCTGCTGAAATGATTTTCAGTAAATCCAGACTTCAAAGATTCCTCGTTGTATTTTGTTTTACATTTAAATACAGAGAGAAGGGTTTCCCTTTACTGTAAACCACTTTTTTCCCCTCAGTCTATCACACCGTGCATGCCAAAAATATGTCTTACGTAACACACAGTGACCACAGAAAAATGCAATGTATGCAGAACATGCTGTGGTAACGTACGGCAATTCTTATCACAGAAATATCCCACACTGATCCCCAAACATTGCTAATTCACTGATATGTGAACTCATGGAAGGTTGGAAGTATAAACAAAGATGTTGCATTATGTCAAAACGTTGTCCATTACTTGGGTTGGGCTCAATAAAGATAAAGACGCACTTAATGTCCCAGTCCAGTAGTCCAGTACAGAACCCATTTCTGCACCAATGGGACAAGATCAGGCCATCCAATTCATGACTGCCCTTACCTCAGATCTGCATTAGGACCTAACAACAGATTTGATCAGCCAATCAGACTGTGAGATGATTCAATTATTTGATTTCCATGCTCTGGGCAGTGGCCAGGGTCAGCTTAAAAGGTTCATTGGGAAAAGATTTTTCCAGGAAGCATTTGTCTATTCTACACTACACCAGTAATTGTGCTTTGCTAAAAGCCCCAGAGAGCTTTGCAATTACTAGTTTGAATCTCAGGCTTGAATTTTGTCATCCATGTGAAGGTAAACGCCTTGAATAATTCCAAGGGAGATGTTGCAAAAGTTGCCTCGGAAGGGAACCTACTCATGTTTTAACCCTCAAATTTTTATAATGCGATTCGGACTTTAATGGGAAACACTGACCATGACTTTGCTTTTCCCGTTAACTCACAAAATCGAGGATTACAACAAGTCCTCCATTGTGTCCTTTGGATTGGGAGATTTGTGAGCTTGGATTTTGGCTCCTTCCCTCATCTCCCCTTGGCTTCAGGCAGAGTGACTCACAGTGTTCCCTCTCTGTTTATTCAAATGGCTCCCTCTGTTCCATAGGCACTTTTTTTCCATTCACTTGGAGGGTATGTGGCAGCATCACTCAATTCCTCCCCCTAGGCTCAACTTATCCTCTTCTAGGACAAGTTTTACTTTCCCTCAACTTCAAAATTGTCCTGCCATCCATGTAATACATAATTAAAGCATCTCTCCCAGGCAAGGACAGTCTCCATTGATTGAGTTGTCCCTTTTGTTTTCTTGCCCAGCCTATTTTCCCTGCTGGTCCAACACGTAAGCAGTCCATTGTCCATGGGATAAAGAGGAGGAAATGAAGCCTGTTTCCTCCCAAAGTAGGAGGCCACAGTGTGTCCTCCGCCTCTGAACCACTCCCTTGGGTTTCCTCCAGGAGTTTGTTTTCTCACTGCAGGTTCCCAGACAATGCAGTTAGATCCCTCTCCGCACATCTCCGTGTGACATACCTTCTCTATAGCTGGGTTGGACTTTCTTTTGAGTTTGAGCAACAAAAAGAGAAAATGAGGTGTGGGAAGAGTTTTGTATATGTTGTGGCAACAAAATAGGCGTCTTAAGATTGAAAGTCAGGTAATCATGCTGTACACAGGCTGAACATCAAACAAATAGTTGGGTTTAGGTCACATGTGTCGTCTTTGCCTAGAGAGGAATGTGTGTGGCTTTATCTGGATCCCTGAAGGAGTGCATTCTTTTGAATACCCGGATCACACCATCAATCTCCTGTTCACCCACTATTGGCCTCATAGGCCTGGGGTGTTAATAGCAGAAAAAGAGCAGATTCGTGGCTTTATTTTCAGTGGTTTGAACAACAAATTACTTGGCAAGTAAAACCCTGTCCTCTTCAATATAGTGTTATGTATACTTATAACCACAAAGTTTGCAGCACTCTAAAAATTGCTGGGTTGTTTTAACCCAACTTTGGGTCAAATATGGACAAACCCAGCCATTGGGTTACATTTTTTAATTACATTTTTAAACCAACGTTTGGGTTTGTCCATATTTGACCCAAAGTTGGGTTAAAACAACCCAGCATTTTTAGAGTGTACTAAAAGAAAGTTAAACAGTACAAAATATCTTGTGTATTGAGATACTCATGCACAGGTAATGGCCTGCTTAATCCCACCACACTGTACATCCATTCTAGACCAACAGGTTAAGTTGGATATCAGAGGGTGTTTCCCCATTCCTGAGGGAAGAGGACTTGGATGTATCAGCAGCTGGTTAAAAATCACTACTCGTTTGTTTTCTTACAAATGCGGCCACTGTAAAGCACACAGTGTCTGGTATCAGGGGAGTCACAGGTAATTCTGCACCGTGCAACTCCCATATTGTCCTCTTACTCCGTACTCATTTGCATGGCTGCGAAGAGCCTTTGCATGGAAGGACCGTATTTCCTGGTTAAAATACCGCTTTGCACTAGCCACCATTTGACTATACAAAATACACATTCGGTCGTGTGCTTATCGTCAGGAAGTGAATGACAAAAGTGGAAAGACAAGAGAGAGAATCTTTGGCTTTTTGTTTTGTCAGGGGTATTTTCTTATGAGCTGACCGTAAAGCTGTTTTGCATTTAATGTAAATGTCGAAGATTTAGATAAGAGTTGCTGGTCCCTAGATAAGAAATCTGCTCAACTTCTTTGATTAAACGTTGAGTGAACTTCATGTTTGATTATACAGACTGATTTTAATAGTAATACAATTTTATGTTGTTTGTGTTTTATTTTAATAATAGATAAGTCCATATATAATAGATAGTGGAAGCAATATCTATGTAAACAGAGCAATTCCAATAGCGGTCCTATTTATAATACAAATAAAATATATCTATTGTGTGGCAAATGTGATGGCGATTCACTGGGCCCAATTACAAGGTTAGTTCATGTGAAATAGATCTTTCTTGCCTGGGATACTTCACTGTCTGTACAAAACAAAAACACATTTCCAGATGTACAATATAATAGTTTTCTCAGTGGCAAAGTACAGGTTTTTCTGTCATGCACATTTACACTTCCTTCGGAGTTGTGTCCATCACATATGCTATTATGCAATCCAATATCCTTATCCCTGGTTTGTGCTTTGATTAATAAGCTGTCTTAACTATGGACTGTGGAATAGGATTATGATGCATACTGCAAACTTTGAAAAACAAAACAGACTATTCTTTTAGGCCACATCAAAATCCAACAATGTAAATAGGAAACCATTGTGTGTACCAATGAATATGTTAATCATTCAGTACAATGGAGTATGTCAAAGAACCATTAAATTAGCATATGATACAGTCATTGTTCCATGGAACTACAGACATAGTTCGTTTTTAAAAGAATAATGACAATAGTTTCATAATGCGTACATGCGACATTAGCTTTCATTGGTCAGTTCAAAAAGAGAAAATCAAACAAGTGAGGAACAAAAGCAAACTTCTGTTTTTGTCTAGCTGGGATTTGGAGGTGTGTCCAGATTACTCTTTCAGTGTGTTGGGTGCTCAATTATGAGGTCACAGATGGTTTCTGTTACCCAGGGCAGTATGGCTCACCCGTCGGACCAGTTTCCACCAAAATACACACTCTAAAAATGCTGGGTTGTTTTAACCCAGCTTTGGGTCAAATATGGACAAACCCAAATGTTGGGTTAAAAATGTAGCCTAATTAAAATGATTAACCCAATGGCTGGGTTTGTCCATATTTTACCCAAAGTTGTATTATTTTTAGAGTGCACAGTTAACAGTGATTGTTACTACAATAAGTGTTCTAACTTGGTCTTCTTAAAGGTACAATATGGAGGATTTTTGCAGCAAAATATCCAAAAGCCACTAGGCCAATGTTATATATTTTGTTTAGTTGATTACTTACAATATCCCAAATGTTTCCAAGTATTTGTAAATCGTGAAAAAATTGCGATTTTTAACCATAGAAACGGGACGTGTCCGCTGGGGTGAGGAGTCGCCAGTCAATGACGTTACCCCCGGTTTCCGCCAGGTTTCACCTCGTACTGCAACAGTAACCATGGCGACAGACGTGGACAACTGGGTCGGTTATGCCCGTTATGCGTGCTTAACAGCGTGAGCGTTCCTAGAAGGGTTTTCTTCAAACATTACGGACCATGGCAAGTAGACTTTGAGACAAAAAGAGGACTAAAACGAAGATAAACATCTTTCGAGATGCCGAGAGCTCCACGTCCGCGACTAACTTCGACATGACAGAGACGCGAGTGTTGCATGTTATTTGAGCAAACTGGTGAGCAAACCAATGTATTTAAAACTAATCAATGTTAAATAGTTTAACATGATGAAAAGTTTGAATATGATCTATATGTTATTCTCTATCTAGCTTAGTCTCACACAGCCAACAAACAACCTAGGTTAACTAACAACATTCATTCAACACACTCAAATGCCATGTGATAGTGAAACTGTTAGAGCAAGTGAAACTGCGCTGCATTACCTCAAGTTTAATTCCTCTAATAAACTGACCTGTGTGAGTAATTCAGCGTGTAGTTTGGTAGAATTAAATGTCCTTATTCCTTTTTATCCGCAGGACACGCGTTGCTTGTGGCGCTGGTATAATCGCGCCCTGCTTCATACTACAGTCATGTTAAAAACATCAATGTATTCACTCATCCATAAAAGATCCATCAGCTTGAAGACAAGATCCATAATTCCGCTTAATGCGGAATATACGTCATCAATATACGCCTTTGTTATTGTAAGAGGTTAGCGACCCCTGGTGGCGAAACAATCTTGCATATTGTACCTTTAAAGCTTCTTAGAATGTTTGACGAAGATCATGTTGTAAGAAGACGAAGAACATGTGCAAAATTAGCCATTACGATACTAGGGTGTTGTGGCTGGTTGCCAGAGTGTTTCTAGATTGTTACTAGACTGTTCTTTATTTCTGATTTTACTATAGATATCTGTATCATGTTTAATATTTAAAAGCCATTTGAGCTTCCAACAAACTAAATTATTATTATTATTTTATTATTAAATATTATATATATTTTTTTTTTTGCACATCACTGTTTGTTTTAAATAACATTATATTTAGCTAGAAGGATGTTCACTCCGTCACTGACACACAAATACTTCTGTATAAGCCCTTAATTTCACAGTTGGCACACCTTTTGGCTTTGAAATGTGTTGTTGAATGCCATGCTGTTAGTAAATCAGCATATAATTAATCCCATTAGGATTAGGTTATATTCTTTTCAGACCAACCATGGTTTGGTTGTTTTCTTTGGAAGAATGGAGATTTTGTATTATAATACAAAACAAAGCAGCTTAACTTCGCCATGAAAAAAGCATAAACGAGTGGAACGAGGTGTCAGTCTCACATGTGCTTGAATGACTGTAATGTAGGACAGTGTGAATGTTAGGTGTGGGTGGGGTGTGCAATTTTGCGATTTTGGAGAAGGTGGAGCAGTGTGTTTATGTTTGCATGCAAGAATGTGCATGAGTGTAAGAACAGGGGTTTTGTGTTTAGTGTTTCCAAGCCATATTGCTGCAGAAAGTTAAATGGGTGGGTTACCACAGTGGGTAAACATATGATCTCAGGGTGAAGAGAGAAGTCAGGTTCCAGTCTCACCGGCAGACGAGCATTTATGTGTTGTGTTTTCAAATGCTGAGCTCCCTGTTACTGTCTTGAACAAAAAAGCACAGTAGTATTACCATGTTTTTATGGTCATGTGCCATGCTGCAATATGGTAATCATTTAATAGTACCATTGTAAAAAATAGGTCTTGTGAAAAATTTGTAGGGATTTTTTTTTTTTTTACTTTGAAATATGGTTAAAATGTACAAAGTTAGTTATAGTAAAATAAAATATACTTTAATATCATTTTATTGAAACTTATAGGCTGTCATGTATTTAATTATATTTGTAATTAGAAATTTGTAATGATGAAGTTGCAATTTAGTAGGCCTAGGCTATATATTAGTGTATACAATAACCTCACATATATATTAATGAATAACACATTAAAGTTACAATTTTAATCAAGAACTGTACATGGGCTTTTGTATGTTAGTTAACTCAACATAATAGGCACTGCTTTTCAAAACCCCATTTTTGTTACTTGCTGTTTGAAACTCCCTTCACATCCTGATAGCAATTAATAGGCTTATAGAAGTGTCTATATACATTTACATATATATACATTATACATATTACATAAATAACATTTACATATACATTTACATATATCTTTTGGTCATGTTAGTCATACATTTTTTGTAGGACAACATTTTTTTTTGTCCTACCTGCCTGTCAACGTATTTGCATACCTCCGCGAAGCGTGCCGTGCCCTGCTCGCGCACGCGCAGACGTAATCACACCACGTCATCAGCGCGACGCTGCAGCAAAGAGTTGAAGAAGACTGAAAAAAAAAACTAAAAAAAAAGACTGACAGCCACCGAGCACCAAAAACAAAAAGCAGCCACCTATTACCATAGATATCTATGCCTATTTCAGTTCCTCCTGAACCAAAACAACGAGCTTGTGCTTGTGCTGCGTTCACGCATGTCAACTGTTCACGCCCTCAGACTAGGATTTGTGCGTTTCTGTCAACACTATCAACGCCGAAATTGTCCTGCAGCAGTCAGACGGTACAAGTAAGAGCTCTGTAAGTTGTTCACGTTCATTATTATAGTAATGTTATGAGCTTTGAGGTAAATTTGTGACGCATTGCAGTCTGGCTGTGCGCGTTCATATGTGTTTTGAAGGAGGCTGGATTTTGAGAAGCTCTGAAGGGAGGCTGCGACCTTATGCTTTTTCAAAGCTAGCTTTCTATTGCTAGCCTTTCCAAAATTGCCTTCTCTAACTTTAAGTTAACTTAAGTTTTTTAAAGCATGGCAAAATATTATTATGTACTGTAGTGTAAAATCGTGTAACGTTACTTGAGTACGTTAAAAACAGTCATGAAAGCGTGCGATAAACTTATATATTAATGAATGACACATTAAAGTTACAATTTTAATCAAGAACTGTACATGGGCTTTTGTGTGTTAGTCAACACATCAATATAATTGGCAATGCTTTTCAAAACCCCTTTTTTTGTTGCATGCTGTTAGAAACTCTTTTCACATCCTGATAGCAATAAAAGGCTTACAGAAGTGTCTGTATACTCTTTACGTAGCCATACACTAGATAGTTCACTTTGAAATTAATTTCTGGTATGTTTTAGCTTACCTCAAGGGCATCCAAGATGCAGGTGTCTTTGTTTCCACAGTATTTTCAATTTTGATATTTTTGGTCAAACCGTTCTTCTCTGTCAGTCATATAATGGAGGTTTATGGGGTCCACCTCAAAGAGCATGCACAGAGAACAAGTCCAAATTAAACATGATTTAATGACTCGTTAATGTAAGTACACATTGATGGCCTAAGACACGAAACGAGAGGTTTGTGTGAGAAAACAAACAGTATTTATATCGTTTTTACCTCTTGTAACCACAGCCACGTCCTAGTGATCTGAAGGCACGGGCGCTTCGGTCTGCGCAAGCGCCGGAAAGTGTCGGAAGTGATCTCTTGCGTGGTTGCGAAAAAAATCAATGTTGTCTGTCTGGTGATATATCGAATTCGTATTCCATTGCAATTTCCTGTATATCTAAATATGTTTAGATCTTCATGGTGAAGGATAACACTTCTGGAGTGACGTACACGCGCGAGAGATCACTTCCGGGGCTTTCCGGCACTTGCTGCTGGCGCTTGCGCAGACCGAAGCGCCCTCGCCCTCACAGTACTTGGACGTGACTGTGATTACAAGAGGTAAAAACGATATAAATACTGTTCGTTTTCTCACACAAAACGCTCGTTTCGTGTCTTGGGCCACTTACTTACATTTACGAGTCATTAAATCATGTTTAATTTGGACTTCTCTGTGCATGCTCTTTGTGGTGGACCCCATAAACCTGCATTATATGACTAACGGACAAGAACGGTTTGACCTAAAAATATCAAAATTGAAAATACTGTGGAAACAAAGACACCTACATCTTGGATGCCCTAAAACTAAAACATATCAAAAATGTATTTCAAAGTGAACTATCCCTTTAGTTGCCTTTAATTTCATCAATCTATTATTATCAAGTTCAAGTGTTTAAAAAAATATATATAGGGCTAACTTTTAAGATTTTATATACACTACAAGTGCACATTCAATACAAGTGCAAATTCAATTAAGTACATTTTTCACAAGAGATATTAAAGTGCCTTGATATAGTATTAGCATCATATACCATCACTGTATTGTATAAGGGTCTTAAATGTGTTAGGGTTGGGAATCAAAAACTACAGTAGTTCTGATTTCGTGCTACCTATGTACTGATTCTTTTTAATTAATTGGTCAAAAAGACTCAAGAATCAGTATCCTTCAAAAGTACTGAAAGAATCTCATGAAAAAAAAAAAAACTTTTCCATTCACATCCTAACTTCCATCTCCAATCATTTCTATTTTTCTGTTCAAAGTAATAAAGTCCTGACTATGGCTCTCTGGGGATCAATGTGGCATTCCTATTGGCTTACCTGCCTCATCACCCTGACGCCTGGGCCACAAAAGATCACTTCAGCACGGTGGAGCACATACTCATTTAGTCCCCTCGCCAAGTCCCCTCCGCCCCTTCTCCCCTCCGCTTGCCAGCCATGCCTCTCGTGTTACCGTTCGCTTGAATAAAAAAGGGCTGCTTTGTTTTCCGAGCCCTTGCTTCAGCCCCAGGCAGCACACAGAAAGTGAGTTTGTGGGCTTAATGAAATCACTGTGTGTGTGTGTCTGCAGCGTGTGTGATTTTTTTTTTTTTTTTTTTGCATCTAAACCAACATGTTGAGTTCAGAAGGTAGACTGCTCCGGCCCCATTTTCAGACACTGTTGTTTTTGTTGTCACTGTGCATTTGAAGATTTTTGAAAGTGCTCCAAAATCACTTTGACAGTGTTAAATAGAACAAAATTGACAACATAACCCAAATTAATATTCAAACTCTGTTGATAGTATTATTTGCTAAGCTGTCAATTATGACAGTTTTTTTTCTCATCGCTCGGTTACAAAACTTGTTTACAGTAATACACTGAAAGTTGGAAGTTGTCTTTGAAGGCAGAATTGTGCATCTTACATTTTTTTGTTTAAAAGCTTTTATTAATTAATCCATATTATATAACCATAATGTGGTATATTTTAGCTGTAGGCCTTGTCTGAATGGTCTTATCTTATCTAGATAGCACTTCTGATTGTGCATTCCCAGCATAGTTTCTTTTGTGAGTGGAATATGTTCCATGGAAAAGTGCTGCACAGATTGATCATGTAGGCTAGTTACATATGTTTACTGATTTTGTTGAATGATTAATAGTGATGAGACAAGTTTTGACATAACTGCTGATAAGCGACTCTATCACACTATATTTAACTGTTGTATTAAATGTATTTAACAGTTTCTTCAGTATATAATTGCCCCTTATGTGTCAATACACTTTGTTTTTACAAACCGAGACTAGTCAAAGGGTTGTCTGTGGGGATTGGCAGCATGCCACAAATGCTATCAATAAAGTTTCACAAGTATGTATATATATATATATATATATATATATATATATATATAGATATATATAGATATATATAGATATATACATATCTATATCTATCTATATATATATATATATATATATATATATATATCTATCTATCTCTCTCTCTCTCTCTCTCTCTCTCTATATATATATATATATATATATATATATCAGATGCAAAAGCCTTTTAATGGCCTTTTGAAATTTTCTTAATCGCCATTTAAGTGAAATTACTGAACTTAAATATACAAGCTTGATAAAAATGATCATTCTAGAAGAAAGTTTCAAATGGTACTTAGAGGCTTTTGCATCTGAACTCTTCATATATATATATATATATATATATATATATATATATATATATCTTCATATGTATCAAATGGCACTTAGAGGCTTTTGCATCTGAACTCTTCATATGTTTGACTGCACTGTTAGTAAGAAAGCATCATTGGTATTTGCACCAGTCCTGCAGGCTGTCATGCTCTACGTAATGGCCCTAGCCATGTCTGGAATGTAAATTTGGCCTTTACACCTTTTTCCATGACACAGACGTTTACCTGTGTTATTATGTCTGTGCTATCTACTCATGATTCAAAGGATAGTCCTCTTAAACCACATACACTGTGATTGCATGGGACTGACGCAAGTACGTTAAACAAAGAAACAGTGCACCTGCTACCTCCAAAAACTTTCCTTCCTTGCCCTCTTGGACTTGTGCGAACACAAACAGGAAGTCAGGCTCTTAACCCCGATATTCTACATAAACATCACAGGAGTTTTACCATGTCTGACAGGCATACTAATAAACGGCCTGCTGTTGGTTTAGTTAATAAGAATATTACACCAATATCCAATGAAATGGTTTGACTAACATAATGTTGTTTCCTGTGACGTATTGGTTGCACTTTATTTTATGTATGTGCACTTGTACTTGCACTACAGTGTGTACCTACTACCTACCTACCTTAAGTAAGTACTTGCAATAAAGTAACTACTACATGGGTTAAGGTTAGGTTTAGAGACAGGTTCAGGATTAGTAGTTATTTCCCAGTTATTGCAATTTCTGTAATATGCAAATAGTACACATGGGAAACAAGACTGTAAAATAAAGTGCTACTTCCGACGTAGGCTATTTCCTGTTAAAACAGGAAGTTGGGGCGGAAATTATCAAAGGTCTAATAGCCATTTTAAATGGCTAATGCTATTGCTGGTTCATTGCAGATGACGTTTGAAGGAATAACTTTTTTTTTAGAATAACTTGTGTTTTATTTGTGATATTTATATACGGTAGGCCTATGCAGTATATGCACATACATATGTCACATAATATTTTTAGATATTAGTGAGAGAGATGAAAGGGTAAAATAAGTGTTTTACTGCTAAAAGTTTATTTTGTCATCTTTTTTGAGTGCACCAGCATTAGCTTGCACTGTAAAAAAAATATTGTTGGTTCAACTTAAAAAAAAAAAGTAACCTGGTTGCCTTAAATTTAAGTTCATTGAAATGGAAAAATTGAGTTAATACAATGAAGGAGATTGATTTAATCATCAGAAACTCAAAATATTATGTTATCTGTACTACATGAATGATCTAAGTTGATTTGACAAAAGAAAAAATCTTGTGATTACAAATCATGAAAATATTTTTTACAGTGGCTAATAAAGCTAAATTATGGAAGCTTGTTTCTGCCACTGAATAAAAAAATAAAAAAATAATTGCGACTTTATCTCACAGTTGCGAGATGTGAAGTCAGAATTGTGAGAAATAAAGGCGCAATTGCGAGATATGAAGTCACAATTCTGAGAAAAAAAAACAGAAGTACGACTTTTTATCTCACAATTCTGACTTTTTTTTCTCACAATTGCGAGTTTACATCTCGCAATTCTGACTTATAACACAAATTGCGAGTTTATATGTCGAAATTCTGACAATTTTTTCTTAGAATTGTGATATAAACTCGCAATTGTGAGTTATCAGGCTAATTCTAAGGGGAAAACTTTTTTCCCCTCAGAATAGTTTAAATCTCACTATTCTGACTTTATAACATGCAATTGCGACTTTATATCTCGCAATTCTGACTATACAGTATATCTCGCAATTCTGACTATATATCTCGCAATTCTGACTTTAGGGCCTATATCTCGCAATTCTGACTACATCTCGCAATTCTGAGAAATAAAGTCAGAATTGCGAGATGTAAACTCGCAATTGTGAGAAAAAAATTCAGAATTGTGAGATAAAAAGTCGCAATTACCTTTTTTACTTTTCATTCTGTAGCGGAAACAAGCTTCCATACTAAATGGCTTCAGCCTAACTAAAATCCACAAAACACATTAATTGGGTGTTTGATTGCTTTTACTCCCTTATAAAACAATGTATCTCCCCTTCTGAGAAGAACACGGATACTTGCAAAAAAGAGTACTGATAATGTAAATGAGGGAACTTTTGAAAAATGTACTTAAGAATCATAGTACACTTAAATGGCCTTTGATTTGATTAGTAGTCATATTATACGATCTTCAAGTACAGATTTTATAGTACACCACAAGATTACACTCAATACAATTAAGTGCACTACTTTTCCACAAGGATAGTCTCTTTAACTGGTCAGCCATTTAGCTAGCTGTTCAGATTTGCATTGCAAAGAACTCCTTCATTTGTGCCTGCAGGGGACTACTATTGCACAAGTGAACTAGGGTGGAGGAACAGAAGAAAAGAGTAAAACTCAGTAGAACAGATTTTATGCTATTGTGCTCCAACTGACCTCAGTGTTATTAGTTGTGAATCAGCTACTGACTTCACCCGTTTATTACGTCATCTCTTACGACGGGGAATTCTCATTCATTCCTGTGTCTCAGGTTGTTGAACCGTGCTTCGAGCAACAACAACACACACACACACACCAAAACCTTGCCATTTCTGATACGTTTGAGGTACTATGACATCACGCAACCCAAAAATAACCTGACTCGTCAAAAGTATTTGTTCAATCACGCACAAACACAAAGGTCGGTGAAATTCCCGCACTGAGGCAGTTGTTGGCCTCTAGTGAGTGTAGTCCGTTGACGTCTTTACACAGCAATTCCCCTGGCACCATTTCATTTAATCTAAATATCTGCCAAAATCCTTGGGGAGTTTTTGTTTTAGCCATTTAGCTAGACTATTTGGAAGGTGATGACGGTGGACTGCTTGAAGTTGCAGCCATGGGTGTTGTCTCAAACATTCATTGTATTACGTTATTCGTATTGTGTTATTTTAAAGATGAGCCTTTTTTGTGTGTCTCTTCAGAGTGGTGTTTGCAACATTTTAAAAGAATTTGCATACTTGCTGTCCAATTCCTACAAACATTGAGCATTCACAGAGTCAGTCCAGTTTCTATCGTTCATTCAAATTGAAATGCTCACAATGGAACAGATTATGAGACTTTTGTCTTGCATGACTTTGTTTGAAAGGGTTATCTTTGTGAAAAGTGTACAAGCTGTACTGATTGGCAACAAAACAAAACAGGCATGTTGCAAACAATCAGCCATTGTTCCTAATATTCATTCAGTCTAGTCTGCCATTTACACAGTAATCTCTTTTTGCTTCATTGTGAAAATAATTGCATTTTAGCATACTTTTAAAATAATACGAAAATAATATATAACCTATTCAGATGCCAATATAATTGTTAAAGCCACTATTTGCACAGTAATTACTATAGTCCATCAATATAAAGCAAATAAACAAGAAATGCACAACGTCACATTTACCGATCCAGATTTTGTGACATCCTATGTTAAACTTTCCGTAATATATTGCTTTACAAGCTTAAAATTTTAAAGCTGATGTCATGGGGTGATGATATCATCGTTTCACAAAATATACGGATTGGCCGTACACGAAAACGCAAGGGTGTTGTTTTCAGATTTATCCACCCTGGGACCCGGTTTAAAAAAAATAGCGGTTTCAGTGTCCCAAAACGCCGGATTCGCCTGGCTGGACGAAACGCCAATGCAACAAAAAAAAAATGTACGTATAGCTAAACGCGTCCACACGGACGGGGCCTAAGTCAATGGTGGACGTGTGTTCGGATTGTCGCAAAAGCTTTTTCCTGTAAATTATCCAAAATAGTTCATAGTTTTGAGTTTAACGAAGGGTAAATATGTTTTTAAAACTACTACTGTGTTGTGTTTCCAACTAATATGCATGACGTGGTTATAACGAGTGCCCGACTCAGACATATACGTTTTAGGTTCACTTGAAGGCAGAATCTTAAATGTCACCTACTGTAGATCAACCTACTGTAGATTTAACATAGATGTCACAAAATCTGGGTCGGTAAATGTGATGTCATGTGCATTTCTTGTTTATTTTGCTTTATATTGGTTGACTATAGTAATTACTGTGCAAATAGTGGCTTTAACAATTATATTGGCATCTGAATAGGTCATATGAGCACTTACAGCTTCTGGCATGATGCACTGATTGAGTCTATGTTATGACTGTATAATCAATGAACGTCTGTGTGACAACATAAATCATTTAGGCCTTATGTTTGCGAAGATTTGTTTTTGTTCATTGATGGACTGAAAGATAGTATTGAAATTAACATTATGTTTGATAGATTTGTCAAATCTAGTTTAATCTGCTTGTGGTAAATGCAGTTATATGTCTAGATCTATTCAAACCCAGCTATCAAAATATGAAGAGTTCAGATGCAAAAGCCTCTAAATGCCATTTGAAATTTTCTTCTTTAATGATGATTTTTATCAAACTTGTATATTTAAGTTCAGTAATTTCACTTAAATAACAATTAATAGGTAATTATCATTGCCATTTAAGTTAAATTACTGAACTTAAATATACAAGTTTGATAAAAATCATCATTAAAGAAGAAAATTTCAAATGGCATTTAGAGGCTTTTGCATCTGAACTCTTCATATTCACTTTATTGACCCGTAAAGCATCAGAGAGCTTGATACACAAAAAGATGCATGTTTCACCGTTGTCTTCAGTGCTTGGGACTGTGTGAAGTCATTTTCAGAGAAAAAAGCAGAGCTGGGAATAAAAAGCCACATAAACTGCGTGTGTGTGCTGTAAACACTGAGGAAATGGCGGTGATGATGAAAAGCGGAACTCTAGTCTATTAGTTAGTTTCGCACTTCTCTGTTGCTATTTTTGACCCAGATTCTCATGCTGTCACTCAGTCTTCTCTTGGTTTAGCGACCCTGTCATTTCTCTTTTCTTTTGTTTTACCTGCCTTTTAATGTAGAGGTTTTTAACCTCAGGCTCACAACCACAGAGATGTACAGTGGATGATGTGACGGGAGATTCCTATAAATAATAACTTCTGTAAAATAATTTTTCAATTATAGTATTATTCATTATACATTTTTAGAGATGTAAAACCTGTATCGCTTCTCTTGAGCTTAAAATATTGCAAAATGTATAGTCAACACACGATGTCAATTTGAGAACCGAAAATGTCTTGTTTGGAAATAGAATAGAAAAATAATATAAACCTTGAAGTATACTGGGAAGGGGTCTTAGAGATAATTGGCACAGTTGTCTGTACTAATATACTCAGGGACCCCAGACTTATCTTGTTGGGGGACACTTCATTACTGGACGAGCGAAGGGGGATTAATTTAAGGGGTTTGTTAGATTAGCTCTTTTAGCAGCAATAAAATGCATAACTTTGAAGTGGAAGGACTCTAAACCACCCACTACTTCTATGTGGACTACAGAAGTATCATCAAATGTACCTCTTGAAAAAATTGCATTCTGTTTGAAGAAACGTCAAGATCTGTTTTGTAAAACACTGGGGCAGTTTCCTCTCTTATATGGCTATAACAATAGCAGGACAAAAAAAAAAACAAAACTACTTTGTTTAATATGACTTTAAATGCATTTTTCTTGTTTACTCTGTTTATGGTATTAGTGGCACTGTGGGAGGGAGGTTTGGGGTGTGATATAGGGTTGTGATATGAAAGAATTTTTCAATTTGTATTTTGGATTGTTTATCCCTTTTTTTGAAGAAAAAAAAACAATAAATACAATGTTCAAAAAAAAAAAAATAATAATATAAATAATATAAACAATTCTCAACATAAACGTACCAAAAAAAGCATAAAATGCCAAAATAGTCTTCCTATGTTGCCTGGTGCTCTTGAGTGTGGGTCCTGAATTGGATCAATTGGCATTTCCATTACAATTAGTTGATGTTTAGATAGTACACAAAGCGCAATCTAAGGAAAAAGTGACTTCTCGTTCCATTATTAAGGAGTTTGTTTGTAAGAACCAGGCTTTGATGTGTGGGAATATTAACAGACTGAAGTGGGTCATGGTGTTGCAAACATTCATTCTAAAACTGCTGTGGCCGAACTGTGTTCGCATTGTCAAACCATGGTCTTGGTCATGTGACCACGATCTATCACAGAATGAAGCCACAAAGTGGTTAAGGGGGTTCACAGATGAATGAAATACATGGATCGGAGCAGAGACTATTTTTATAGAGACATGCCACTACCTCAATCCTTAATACAACTATATAGGGAAAACCATAAACAGTAAAAGAAATGGACTGAGCGACCCCATTCATTTCAACGAAAAAGCCTGATTTTTTGCACTTCCTGTCTGATGTCTGAGCGACTGCGCAGGCTCAAACTGAGCTTGACGACAGTCTGCCAGTTGTAAATCTTCTAGTAGCTGTGCCAAGCCAAAACATTGAAATATTTCGTCCCCTTGCTTTTACGGACTCTCTATCTATGGGCTTCTCCCATAGACAGTAAAAGGCTTCTCCCTCGACTTTATGCCTCCATTTCCCCCCGATTGCCTCAGACAGTAAAAGATTGCCTGCGAGCTTCTCCTCCTGTCTATACGGTAATGTCTCTATTGTGTGACAGAAAGTTGCGTAAATTACGCAATCGTTAGCCTATTTTTCACAAAAATGGCATCTACAGGGCCATAACGTAAGATACAAAGCAATGGAGCGTTTTATACATTGTCGTGTTTCTTAAGAAATAAACAATGGAAAAATTAAGTCTTTGGACGCCTCGGATGTAAAGTTATTCGCTGTCAAAGTGAAAATGTACACTTTGTGTAAATGTACCCTTAATAACTCACTCGTTTCGACAATGATTTGCCGCCACCTACTGGAGGATTGATTAAGTGAGTTATAATGATGAAAAATATTTTTTTATTTATTTTCTCCACAAGAAACATGTTAACAGTCAAATGATATGTATATTTGTTATGTATTTATGTATTTTTTTTAATATATTTATTATAATAAGTAATAGTGTGTGTGTGTATATATATATATATATATATATATATATATATATATATATATTCTATTATTATGAGCCAAAAGGTGTCTATGTAAACGTAGCTAATGGTAAATATAAAATATATATTAAAGTAATAGCAGTCAAAACATTTTGTCTTTTTTTCTCACTGGGGGGCCTCAATTTCTCTTTAAAACGGCCCTCTATATTGCAAAGACTACCTCTGCTGCATATATTACATTCATAATAATATAATATATATCCCTTGCAGTTCAGATGTCTGCTTCACAATCTGAGCTACTTTAAAAAAGCTAGTCGTCGCATTGGGAGATCAACGGTGCAGTTTATTTGATACTAGATTTTTATTAGAAGCTGTTGCCAGATCAGCTCAAATCCCTGGAGCGCACTGGGGATCACCCTTTATTGATTCTTGATAGGTAATATGAGGAAGGAGAAAACAGTTCACACTTGGGAGTGCAAATAAATGTCACTCACCTTTATTACTTTGTCAATCCAGAGATTTGCAATATTACATGTAAGCAGAGAGCATTGGCTATTTATAGCGTGTGGTTTTATGTCAACGTGCTCATGTCTGGTGGTTAGACAACACCGGGTCAAAGTCCTGATGGATGTTGTGAAAGGTGTTTGTGTAGACAGAAGAGAAGAGAAGAGAAGAGAAGAGAAGAGAAGAGAGGTTTCCATAATTCATCAGAGTCATAATGGGCGCAGCCGCCCGAGACCATGTGGGAAACACAATCCTAGTCAACACAAAGCACCCATAGAAACACTGTGCTGTCTCCAAGCAAAGCCCAGGGAATGGCAGATATGATTGCACCAGCATCTATTGTCTGTGCCACTGTGCAAACATGCATAAGAACAATTGAGGATGCATGTGTTGCCAAATGATTTGTGCCCAATAGTTTGGCCTAAGGTCCATACTGTAAAATCCCATAGTGGTCTGGAAAAAGATCTTATTTTCCACCAGTTTAATTGGCTAATAAAAGGAGCACTAGGTTAGTACATAGTAGCAAACCGCAAGTGCTTGTTGTAGTTAAAGTATGCAGGCAATTGAATAATGCACATCTTTAAATTGACTATATATAAAGAGATAGTGATTATTGCACATGAAAAACGAAACCCTAAAATTAAGATGTTTACATGCAACCTAGACTCATTGGAAAAAGTGCCTCTACAGTACCAACATTTAGCTATACTTTCAAGTCAATGCAGTAACAACTTTTGCTCCTTTACATACAAATTATGAGTAAATAAAAATCAATTAATAAAGATTTATTTTCAAGTGGTTTATAACCTCATAACCAGAGTGCATAGTGCATGTAAACTAATGAACGTTTAGCACCACTAACTGGGAATTTAATTTCCAAACCATATGCCACACACACTTTGCCAGAGACACGTTCATCTGTTTCAGATAAAACTGGCTGAATGTGATTTTAGTGCCATTCATTGGACATTTCACTTTGAAAGTGTTCTGAAACTTGACAGAAGCAATGTAATATCATTTTGCAGAAATGTTTCACCAATAAACATGGGTTGTTTGTTTACATAGCCTAGAGAAACCTCTTGCCAATTGCCATGCTGTTTTCCATTTCTAAGATTATTTGTCAAGAAATTAAATTTTGCCACTATTTATTTGAATTTTCAAATGCAATAGTTCTGTTTGTTACTGCTCTTTTTATATACCAATTGTAAGCTACTCAACACATTGTTAATGCACTTAAAGCCCATTTTCTATTCCGGTGCTTCCAACTACCAGTGACTTATGCATGACATATACTGTATGTGTAAATATTATAATCAAACTGTATTTCTATTCCACAAATGTAACCCTGAAGAAAATGTATTCAGTTCAGCACATGGATGTTTTCCTTTATTTCTTGCCAAGTTCCTCAAACAATTCTTGCTAGTATCTTTTCTATATTACTGTAGATTCCACTTACCTTACCAAATATAGTAATTGTTTCTTTCTCAAAAGTGTTAATTGTATCAGCCCACAGCATCAGCAAATCAGATTAAGAGCTTGTAATTCTTTGTGTTAAATGTACAAAAGCCAGTCAGTGAACAAGCCGAAGCTGTTCTGAGAATGTAACAGTTTTATTCTATAGTTATACAATGGGACACAAATAATCGTTTGACTCATCAACCACTAAAGCAGAAATAATATGTGAAGCAGCTTCATTAATTGCAGACAACCTTTGCCCATTTCAGCGAGAGCCTCAAGCCACTGTGGGACGGTTTTGCTTAAGGCCGCCTGCTGCTGTCAAGCATGTTGGTTAGAAGTTGCGGTAGCATGCCGGGTGTGGACTATAATCTTTGGCAGCAGTTCAAGCCTCTGGAAATAGACAATATGGAGGGTTGTTGACTTCTTGTGGAAGCTTCAGGCAGAGGGAGGGAGTATTTTGGGCGGAAGGCAGGGACCTTGGTCCGTCTCTTCCTCTAAATGAGGTGGAGGTTAACCACATGTGCTCTGAAAGGAACACATGGGAATCCTTAGCCGGTTCTGGCAGTCAAGAAAACAGGAACTAGGCGGAAAGGTGTTGTTTGGGGTTTGGAGTGTAGTGATTCTCTAAATTCTTTCTCTTTCTTTTTGTCTCTGATCGTCTCTTCCTGTCTTCCGCAACTGCGGGGAGTTTTGAAGCTCTCTGATGTCGTGTCTGGGTTTTGTTTTCTCACATCCCTCGCTCTTGTTCTGTAAATGATTTTTTCCATGCTTGTATCACAGCATCAACATGATCTCCTGCCGGATTGTACGTCTTTCATTAGCATGTCAGTGATTGGAAAGTCCCACTAAAATTCCACTTGGGATGCAAGACAAGCGCAGCAATTCTGGTTGAACCTTAAACCAGGTTTTACTTATTTACAGGATTCTTTGCGCATGAATGCATTTTTGTGTGTGCTTTAAGCTGCAATCACACTAGACTAGTATACAAAATGTCTGCGGACACTGCAAAGTCAAGTCGTAATGTGATTTAGGCCTCGTCCACACTAATACTTTTTCTCATCTGTTCCATCCACACTGAGAGAGTGTGGAAACTTTTTGAAAACGCTCTCCAGGCCGTTTTCGCGTTGTAGTGTGGACTGTCAAAACGGAGAAGTTTAGTCGTGTGACGCAGCAAATTGTACCAATATATATTCATCTTTATACCGGAATTGTGCCTGTTATGTGTGCTATTCACTTGGATGAGAAACTGCACTGTTGCTAAAATATGTGACTTGCACACTCTTCATATCACAGTCCTGCAAAGATGACAGAAAATGTACTTACAGTTGCTGTTCTGCGGCAATACATGAGAGCAGTTGTGTTTTAGACCAAATATAGGCTATGGTGACTGAGTGCGATCTGGATGCATCAAGTGAATGGTGAGATATTTTGCTAAAACAAAAATTATCCAGTCAGAAGAATTGCGCGATAACTTTATTATTTATTTTTCCGTCTGTATCATCTCAGTAAGCTTCATGCGCAGTAAGGTGAATTTAACGTTTTCCAAAGGTTTCTCATCTACAGTACACTGAAACATCAGCCATGTAGCCTTATTATGACGTATGTGCAGTGTCTATATAAAACATAATTCAACACATAATACATGCAAATATATTATTCTGCTTCACTTTACTGCAATATTGCAATTCTGCAATTCCTGCAGATTTAAATGTACTTTCTTTTAGTTCTGTCAGGACCACTATTGTCAAATACGATATAGCAAACAGTTAGGATTGGCGGTATGGTTCTGTCCTGGGCAAGAACTCCCTGCGCATCCATACAGCCTAGCATGGATAAGTTTAGGGAGAGCAGCAATAACCCCCTTTTGGGTAAACAGAGCAGAACCAACATGAATGTATTGCAGATATCCATAATTCAAGATTTTAGAAACAACAAAATTCGAGAATTTATTGGGGAATCAGAATGCCATACTTACTGGACGAGAGGAGGAGCTGGGGATGGGGGAGGGTATTAGCTCCTGAGAAACGCCATATCTGCTGATTATACTGAAGGAGCTTATATACGTGATAGGTGTCGAATTCCTATAGGTAGACGTGGAGTTAGCTGATGCGAGCTTGACTAACGTCACGTGACCTGCCAGAACTGATGCTATGCTTAATTTCAGCTAAAGGCAGCAAAATACAGTAGTCAACATTTGAAGTGGATCAAAAAAGTTCAAAGTTGTCCTAAAACAAGAACGGGTATTTTGCAAAATTCAAGTATAACTTTGAATGAAGGTTTTGATCCACAAATGTTAACTACTGTACTTAATCAAAGAACGAACCTCTGTGACGTTTTCAATTAAGGTCAAAAACGACATTCGTTTGGAGTTCTTTCTGTGAGATCGAAACGTTCCTGAGAAGTTGTTTGACTTGGTCTATTGGGTGGTGGTGATGTTTGTAATAGTTAGGTGTGGTTCTCCGCCTTCTTTGACGTGGAAATCTTCTGCGGTTCATTTCTTCTGTTCAGTCTGTCGAGGTTTAGATGCGAGTAAAAACATGAACACGCTGGAGAGCTGCTTTTATAATTCAATAGAAATTGAAATTCTTATTGAAAGAGACACGGACACTGTTTTATCATGTTTGATAGTGTAAAGCTGCTATTATAAAGCAATCTATTTTATAAAGTTCTAAATATTCACATCACTATGGTCAGACGCTTTCTTTACTGATATTTTCTCACCGCTGTAATTTTTGTTGTCTGTGAATCGAGTTTACCACTTAAACTTTGAGTTTGAAATGCCGCAGATTTGCATGAGCTTGTATTTTCTGTCTCCCACATTCGCATGCGTATGAATAGAAGTCAAGGGAAAGATATCATCCATGATTCCATGTTCTCCAGTGGAAAATCCCATTGACTTTCTCCAGTGCTGCTCGCCTCGCACATCCACAAAGACACAAGAAGGGGGCCCTTCAGTTAGGCTGCTGTTGTGATGACTTCCAGCTCACTGAGTTGTATGACATGAATTCAATGGGGGATTATAAAGTATTCAGGAGATTTGCTCCAACGATAAGGCCCTATGCATTTGACTGACATTATCAACCCCACGGCCCACACTCCTTTGACCAGCGATATGGGGCGGCTATATCTTTTTTCATTCTTGTTGTTCCTTCATCCTTTATATGTAACACTGCACCTATGTCATGCTATTGACTCTGCCCAGCTTTCTCATTTCGAAGTCGGTCCAAGGTGGCTTGTTCAGGTAGCTAATCTTCTCTTGCCAGGTAGTTGCTCGCTGCCAATTGGGATTTGACTCTACAATGATTGGCAGGCGACGGCTGTAATGCAGAAGTGCTCGGGTATCACACCCGACTGGCTCTCAGGCTTATAACTCACCACGGTCGCAGCTGTCAGCCCAAAATGAAAGGCAACCAACTGAATCCACGATGCCAGATCACATGGTAATTAGCCCAAATGGTTTCTGCGTAGGAATCCCCCTGCAAGATCTTCATCAAAGAGCCGTTCTTCTGCTGCTCTACATACCTGGTGATCAAAAGGCTTTGGATGTATATTATTTTTGTTGGTTCAATGTCGCCATATGATTTTGAAAATCCTCCAAGCCGCAATTGAAAATCCTTAAAGTGTTCTAGTCATACATTTTTGGTCAGTTTTTTTTTCTTCAATTTTTGATTTGATTGTAAAAAAAAAAATGCATACAAGATGCCATCACAGTGACATCATACATTTATCAGAACTGTCGAGGATAACACAAGAAAGTTACAAACTTATTTCCATTGTGGGCCCATTAATTATGTTAGTCAAGGTTTTCATGCCCTAAAATCATTGGTAATGTAATATTACCGTTTTCACCTAGCCTGGCATGCCAGACCTAAGTCTGGGAACTCACCATTGACAGGGCTCAATATGAGGAACGGGATAAACGGTTGTCTTTCAAAGTCCCTCTGCACGCAATAGGATAGCGCTACAACCAACCAGAGCAACAAAGAAGGTGACGTGGTCAAAGTGATCTCACACATCTTCCTTTTTTAAAAAATGACTCGAGTTCTTTGATCAGGTTTCAAAGAAAAGCTTAACTTTAAATCATCCAGAGTCGCGGCCAAAGCCGAATGGAAAGACAGGCTGTTCGCCAGCAGCAGCAGCCATTCTAAGTAGCAGTGAACCATCGCATCTCTGTCGTCGTTATGTTAAGCCCGCATACACGATGTGATTGGCCTGACTAGAGTTTGGTTTTTCCAGCTCGAAGGTCAACAAACAGTTGCTAGGGCGAGGCTAGTTTTCACCCTCTCACTGACCAAAGTAAACTTTGTCTTTGCATGTATAATGAGGTACAAAGTTTTCTGGACTTTCTGGGTTTTCTGTCAGATTCAGTAAGGTTTGTAGAAAGCCGTTCTTCAATAACAGCCTCTTTTCAAAGGTTTGATTGTGACCATAGACTGTAAAAAAAGATGGACGATGCCCCTTCGCTCTTTTCCATCAGAGAGAACCGAGGCCGCCAGTGTCTCGATATGACCCTGACATTTTGGGACCTGAGTCTGCGCACTTGCGTGTTTCGGGACCGGTCATGCGCAGTCGTGAGCAGGAAGTAAAGCCGCGAAATCAAGGCCGCGCCCTCCTTCGCGCTGAATCAAACGCAAGCACACGCCCCGCACTTTCATTAAGTGTCCTCTGTCTGCTTCGTTCTTCTCCAATGATGTCTGCTGATTGCAAAACCTCGTTAAAATAAGGTAAATACAACTACTAACCACATAATCAACATTATTAAAAAAAGTCCGCTGGTGCTTTCAGTGACTACCTCGCTCAGAGAACCTGTCAATCATGATGTCAGAGCACCGTTTTTTATCATCACATAACTAACTAAAAACAAACTTATTTTAAAAACGAACACTTGAAATTACATCAACGTGATAGAAACTACAGTAAATGACAGAAACTATCTTTGGAAAAAGGATATGTGAAGTGTAATTTAATTGTTTAGTTGGTCTCGCGTCCCATTGAATAACATGGGGAGGCGGGGGTTATGAGCTATACTAGGACCGGCCACAGGGGGGCGATCGAGACGTTTTGGCTTCACTTTTGAGGGCTTGTGCGGCACGCTTGATTGTGACACATTGTGATACAAAACAAAACACAATTTGATGCACTCTTAATGCCGTAATTTTGTCATCATTTACTTGTCCCTCTACACCCCCATTTTTAATTGGCCATTGGCTAGTTTTGTTCCGCAGACCTGGCAACCCTGATTGGACCCCATTGACTTTTATTGTATTGACTTCACAGTTATTCTTTAAAATGTCTTCTTTCATGTTCCACAAAATGATTGGAAGAACATATGGTGAGTAAATGATGACAGAATTGATATGTTTGGACAAATTCGATGACTAGAATGTTTAATGGAAAAAGGCAAGAAACCGCACAATGTTTGGCAAATAAATATATTAATTAGTTAAATGCTGAGTTAAAAGTTATTCTACTTCTGGTGCTTATAAATAACATTAGGCTGTATATCCTGTTGCCTCCTTGTTACAGTACTTCACTATGAATAACTGACCCACATGTATGAACATACATTTTTCACATACATTTTTGACCGTCAAAAATTCAAGGAAAATGACATTTTATGTTTAATAAATAAACTTTTTATTTTATGTTTATTTATTAAACTCCTAAAACAACACAGACAACATGAAACCTCTAAATCCGTTCAGGAAAATTACGGCAGCTCTCGACTCAGCAGAGCTACACGAATTAAAAGCTCTTTTCTGCAACAACAGGAAATCTTCAAAAATGCAGCTGGCAGAAGCAAAAAAACACCCCCCCCCCCAACACACACACACCTCTTGACGTGAAACACTTGCACAAATAAGAGAGGAGTTCCCTGATGGGTACACCTGCTAAAGTGCCACCCATTTTAAACCATCAGGAACCTTTACAGATGGCTCTTCAATAATATGATGACCACCATTCCCAGTAACTGAGTCCAAAATGCTGGATTCACCATGTTTGACCATGAGCCAAAAATCTATGAAGGATGTTGTGGTTGTGTTGAGCTGCTGTAGTGCAGTGACAGTTACTGACAACAGGAAAAGAGAAATATTACAAGAGTGGAGTGCACTGGGTATATATATATGCACCATAAATGAGGCTAATCAATGTATCTCGCTTTCTTTGTTTTGTCCAGTTTCCTGAATGTGGCTTTTATGGGATTTATGACAAGATCCTCCTCTTCAAGCACGACACCAGCAGCAATAACATCCTGCAGCTGGTCAAGGCAGTGTCGGATATCCAGGAGGGGGACCTGGTGGAGGTTGTTCTGTCCGGTGGGTCATAGAGTAAACCAAAAGGACTTCAAATTTGCTGCAACAAAGCTAGTAGAATTAATTTATTATCAAGATTTGATGATTTCTGGGACATGAGTGACTGTTGGCCTTTTTTTTAATTTCCCCCTAATGTAATTTGACTGGATCTGAATCCCATTATCATACTTATTTTAATTGAATGATTTTTTTTCCCCAATGATTGACCAATTATGATGATAATAATAATGTGGCTACAGTAATAAAAATATAAAGAGGATATAAAATAGTGCTAAAATTACTAAAACAAAATAAAATAAAAATATGAAAACTGAAATATACAAACCAAGGCTAATTAAAAATATCAATAAATGAAGAGTTCAGATGCAAAAGCCTCTAAATGCCATTTGAAATTTTCTTCTTTAATGATGATTTTTTTTCAAACTTGTACATTTAAGTTCAGTAATTTCACTTAAATAACAATTAATAGGTAATTATCATTGCCATTTAAGTGAAATCACTGAACTTAAATATACAAGCTTGATAAAAATGTTCATTCTAGAAGAAAATTTCAAATGGCACTTAGAGGCTTTTGCATCTGAACTCTTCAAATGCTATTATACGACATAATACAAAGACCTACTATATTAATGAGAATTAATAACTCAAAAGTAAAATATAAAAAGCTCCTTTTCTTTATGATGAATTCTGCATGTTTTATAATTTGACCACAGTCACACAAAATGTGTTTTTTTATTGTAAGATTTACTCATACAGAGCAACACATGGGGATGTTATTATGCTGTGAACAAATAGAAACTGATTTTCAAAGGAAGCACTAAAACACGAATCCACAGGCTCTGTATTCTGGTTTAGATTGTGTTTGTGAGTCCTTTTAATATCAAAGCACCTTTCAAAGAAACAGTAGCGAACAGATATAAATGACAAATTTGCCACATTTTTCTATAAAGGTAAAATCAGAACGATAGCTTTTCACTCTATTGAAGGAATAGATCTGACCTGACTAGATCATATCAAAGTACCATTCGGACAATTTTGATTGTTTATCTGGTAGAGAAACTCACGAGCTCCAGTTATTTGTGAGCCTGATGTCCGAGAGCCAAAGTGGATGATCAATTGTAATCAGCATTGAAGTGTTTTGAGAGGATGTTGAAATAATAGATTTGATAGAGCTGTATCTCTGACTTCAACTCGCATGGATTCAGACCAAGGCTGGATTTACCTCATATCGTGACAGAGGCATTTTGAATGACATTTGAGCTGTTTTCATTGATGTCTCCTGATCAAAATTGTTTTTATTTTGTTGCTTATTCCGCAGCTGCTGCCACATTTGAGGACTTCCAGATTCGGCCGCACGCATTAAACGTGCACTCGTATCGTGCACCGGCATTCTGCGATCACTGCGGCGAGATGCTTTTCGGCCTGGTGCGCCAAGGACTCAAATGCGATGGTGGGGACTGTGAGCTGTCATGTGATTTTTATCTAGCTTATTTCCCATGACCTAACTCGCTCACTTTTAAATCCATCAAATATTGACATGAGCATGACATAGGTGTCCTTTTTTTTGCCCTTTCACTGTCTCCCCCTGCAGGCTGTGGATTGAATTACCACAAACGCTGTGCCTTTAGCATTCCCAATAACTGCAGCGGGGCGAGGAAGCGGCGGCTGTCCACCACGTCCCTCACCAGCAGTCAGTCCCTGCGTCTGTCCACCTCAGAGTCCCTCAGCAGCATCAACAGCAGCGTGACGTCTGAGGATGTCGGCCTCATACGATCCCACACCCAGATGGTACAGGACACACAAACACTTGGTTTCATGTTTCCACGAAATTTAAATCAAGAAACATACTCTCTGTTTTCAATAAAAACAGCAGTTGTTGAGGAGGGCACAAATTAAAAGAAAAAAAAACCCACTTTAGATGAAGCATCTGCTAAATGAATACATTTAAAAAGTGCACATCTTGATTTCAAGTGTATTTTTTTTAATAAAAATGTAGCACTGTAGTTCAGAATTGTACATTTTTCAGATTTATATATATATGAAGAGTTCAGATGCGAAAGCCTCTAAGTGCCATTTGAAATTTTCTTCTAGAATGATCATTTTTATAAAGCTTGTATATTTAAGTTCAGTGATTTCACTTAAATTGCAATGATAATTACCTATTAATTGTTATTTAAGTGAAATTACTGAACTTAAATATACAAGTTTGATAAAAATCATCATTAAAGAAGAACATTTCAAATGGCATTTAGAGGCTTTTGCATCTGAACTCTTCATATATACATATATATATATATATATATATATATATATATATATATATATATATACACACACACACACAGTACAGTTATGTGAATAAAGGAGGAATAAAAAATCATCTTTTGGAAATTGATGTAATCCCTTAGAAAAATTAGGTAAAATCCAACCTTTAAGGACACCAATTTTCTTTGTGAATGAATTATGTATCATAAATAAATAAATAAATGTTCTTCCTTAAAATACAGGGTGCATAAGTCAGGACATCACTATGTTAAATTCCAATAGTCAGGCAAATTTTTATTTTTAAAGGCCAGTTATTTCTTGGATCCAGGATAATATGCATACTGATAAAGTTCACTTGGCCTTTGAAATTAAAATAGCCCCTCACAATCACATACCATCACATACCCACATGCCTAGAGATTGGCATGGGGTACTTTCCATAAGATCATCTTTCAATGCAAATCAAACCAGTTATTAGGCTTACTGAAATAAAACCAAGCCAATCTCTAGGCATGGTGAAGGGTTTGTGATGATGTGGGGATATTTTATTAACAGAAGAGTTAAAATGCTAATGTAGTTCTAGTCATTTGTCCTGCATTGGTTATTGATTAGTTTTGCATGAGTTATGAAACTTTTTCAGTAGTTCTCTGGGAAGCATTAAAAAAATAGTAGTTACTGATTTGTTAATAGTGAACTACCACTTTCATCTGTTCGCTGTTACAGTTCATTAATAAGAGTTTCTTGTCAGTTAATAATAGTTACTAGATTGTTAATATTGTGTTGTTCGTTGGTTCTTGTGTAGTTATTCATTAACGAGGGAACCATAATCTAAAGTGTTAACATATAATGTTGGTCTCTCTGCAGCCACGCACCCCCAGTGAGGCCAGGCGCTTTTACACCGGGCGGCCCGTCCAGCTGGACAAGATCCTCATGACTAAAGTGAAGGTCCCGCACACATTCGCCGTTCACTCATACACGCGCCCCACTGTGTGTCAGTACTGCAAGAAACTGCTGAGAGGACTCTTCCGCCAGGGACTCCAGTGCAAAGGTTTGACAGTCACGCTCAATACATCACCCGAAAAACAAACAAAAAACATTGCCCTGACTTTACAAATTGGTTATACAGAACAGTTAGGAATGCCATCTGTTTATGATCTATTATTGAATTCCTATATTGACCCAATCTGATATTGTAGCAACGAGGAAATCAGATTGATTTTGCTATAATGATCGGCTGACTGTACATTATACTGCTTATTAAGTTACAGTAATTAATTACTTGGTAGTCCCTAACACTGCAAATAGACAATTTTAAATTGTAATACTATTTCACAATATTACTGTTTTTTTTACTGTTTTTTTTTTTTTATCAAATAAATGCAGTTTGGTGAGCAGAAGTTTGACTTCTTTCAAATTATTATTTTTTTTTAATTTCTAGTGTAGTTTGTAATATAGAAACTCAGTCTACAGAGACGAACATTGCACAGAAATATTTACTGCCCACAAAGAGTAAATCCAAAGAAATTAATTTAAAAGTAGCACATTATGTCGGAAGTTAATTGAAAAAACGCATTGCTAATATTTTTATTTGATACAATTTTTATTTGATTTTGCCAATAACACTTGTTTTATTTCTTTTAGACTGCAAGTTCAACTGCCACAAGCGATGCGCATACAAGGTCCCAAATGACTGTTTGGGAGAGACTCTTGGTAATGAGTGTGAGAGAAACTTTGTTGACATGATGGACATTTACACATTTGGATTATTTGCACTGTGCTTCTGCAAACATGTTATTATTGTTTGTCACTTCATTATACTTGTATGTGACTGATCTCTTTCCTCTCTGTCTTTCTCTCAGACATATTAAGTCCAAGCACAGACGCGGAGGTGCCGATGGACTACAGTAATGAGTTTTCTGAAACTGATAAGTCTTCTATGATGGACGACTCAGACGAGGCCTGTAGTATCCCGGGATCTTTCTCCCCAGACAGCGGCCAGGATGGAGCCAGTGGAGACCAGAGGTAGTTAGACCGGTTTTAGACACACAGATAAAAATACAACTTTAAGGTCTGTTCATAATATACAAAAAAGTACAAATATGTCACCTAGTTGGCAGAGGCTATATACACTAACTCTACCCACCAATGTCGGGTTGAGCCAGACAAAATTAAAACCGAAACCAATCTGATAACAGGAGCAGTAGCATGGAGAGTATGTGGCCACTCATGTCGCGTCTAATAACGCATGGTAAACAACGGCCGCACTGCTGTCTCTTTCTCTCCAAAGTGCTCGGGAGCTCGTGCTCCCCATGACGATGCTACTAAATTTCAGGAGAAGAGAAATAAAACAGCTGTTCCTCCATCTTGGAGCAAATCTACCGTACATTTAAAGTAACTAACTTTAAAGACAAGGCATGTGAACGGCCCTTAGGCGGCTGACATTAGCTTGACCTACCCAAGTTCAAATGTCTTTTTCCTAACACATTCTTCTCCCTTTTTCCATTGCCCATCAGCTCGTCGGAGTTCATTTTAAATCAAATTCAAGAAAATAAAGTAGATAATAGTGGAAATAAAGTTTTTAATGGTTATTTAAATCTTTCCACGCCATATGTGGGATTTTCCATCAATTATGAGACAACGCTTCCCCGCCATTGACAGAATTTTCTGGCTTTCAGTGTTGTCACTGTTATATGGTAGGGGGCGCTATTGTGCATTTTATGAAAGAGGGCAGAATCTCTGGATCAAAACTCGAGCAGACAAACATTTATACACGTTTCCAAAATGAAATAATGGGCTTTTATGATTTTTTTTTTTTTTTTTACTTAAATAACAACAGAAAATCAAATATAACAGAAAACAGGAAATCAAATATATTTCTTGAAGTTATTAAAAATTCTCACACATTTTTTTTATTTTTAGAGTTTATATATATTCATTATTCATATATATTCATATTACATTATTTTTTTTATATATATTCATTTTTTAGGGTTTATTATTATTATTATATTCTTATTGTTAAAAACAAAAGGCAAAAAACGAGCAGAAACATGTTGTAGTTTTTGAAAATATTGCGATTTTTCTCAGCTTTTTGTTAAAAATGTACGTTTTTATGAAATGTACCCACATTCAAGTGTTGATAAAAAGGAATGCATGCATGAAGCTAGAGTAAAAGGTACCGTGTTATTTAAAAGATCTTATCAAAAATCTTATGAAAAATTATCAAAAATGCTGGCGGGCAACTTAAAAGAAAAGAAACGCTGATGGGGAAAGTTAATAGGCCAGACCTATAATTGAAATTGGACTATAAATTGGGGCTTATGCAAATCTTACACACCAAAATGTGTAATCATGAAAAGGTCAATTTAAAATGAGATAAAGCATATCTATGGAGCCCTTCGCTTCGAGTGTGAAAATTTGATTATTCTTTTGTTTTAGTGTAGGTCAATTTTTATATTTCCCTCTGAGAAAAAAACTGATGACCAATAAGATATAAGTTTTTGGCAAAGTGTTCACTGGTAATTCATGCTGCTTTGTTGTGTCTTTCTTTATCCAGCATACAGTTGCCTGCGTACTTCTACTGTATGCCTGTCACACACACCTCATGAACGCATGTCCTGACTGTCTGCTCTCATGTCTCTCTCCAGTGCTAATATTCCTCTGATGAGAGTAGTGCAGTCCATCAGGCAGACCACACGTCGCTCCAGCACGGCCATCAAGGAAGGCTGGATGGTGCAATACAGCAACAAGGACACACTGGTACGTCCTCACACTGCTAGCTGACCTGAAAGGGGGACGGTTGACCCAAAAATGAATATTATTCACTCTCATGTTGTTCCAAATCCATATTACATATTCCTTTCTGTCTGTGGAGCCCACTTGATGATCTTTTCTCTTCTCATCTTATCTTTATTTAACAATAGATCAATCTATTTTTTTTACATTTTAATTTAATAATGGATTATTTCATTACT
This sequence comes from Pimephales promelas, assembly GCF_016745375.1. The sequence goes on from NW_024121166.1 coordinate 1,287,876, forward strand.
TCAAATGATACTCATAGTCTATCGAGATCTGTTGTTGACTCTTGCAGATGAAGTGATCAACCTTGGCAATGAGCTAATTCAATGCTTGTGTAATAATTTATTTATTGATTTAACTTTAATCAGTTTGGCACTAGTTGTGGTAGTCTTTAATATGAAACCCCCAGTCCATATCACTTTAATTATTTGAAAAATACTGACAAGCATATTCTTCAAAAAAAATCTACACTACAGGTTTGAAACGATAAAGGATGAGTAAATGTAGACATTTTTGCGTGAACTAGTCTAGTTTTCTCTCTAGTCTTTACACTGTCCTTACCTCTCTACTAAACATCGCTATTGATGTTTCTTTCTGCGTTCTGCACTATAATATCAGCTTTTTAATCACTGCCTATTCTTGGTGTCCCCTGTTTGATTTCTACTGGAGTGGGCATTGATTTGTAAGAATGAATTGCCATAAATGTCATTCATAATGTGTTTGGTGTTTCTAGACGAGTATTTCCACAAAGAATGGATGTTCTCTTTCTAAAATTGGCTAGACATTGATATATTGACCTGTTCTTGGCCTCCTGTGTAGCATTTTACTCCTCTAGCCTTTTCTTTCTAACTTTCCTCTTGGTGTTTCTCTTGCATCCTCCTTTTCTCTTCAGCTCTGTTTACCCTTCGCTTTCTTCCTCCTGTCTGCTGGGGTGAAGCTGACCCCCAGCACCAACTCCTTGTTGACCTATGACCTTTGACTTCTCACTCCACCCTCCAACAGAGGAAGAGACACTACTGGCGCCTGGACTGCAAGTGCATCATCTTGTTTCAAAACGACACCACCAACAAGTACTACAAGGTAGAATCTCTATTTATGGTTTAATGAATTGCTAAATTGCGCATGAAGATGGAGTTGATGCGTATGTGGAAATGCCAGATTACATTATGCATTCACAATGACCGATGAAGCATGAATATTCTTGGTTCATGAAATAATTCATATTTGGTCATTGAGGTGACTACACATGTAGAATTACCTGCTTTGATGTATCATTTGAGTTAATTATTGTAGATCCTGTTGTGAAATGAACCTCTGTGTGCATTGTCTGAATGATTGAGTGTCTAATTTGCCTCTGCAGGAGATCCCGCTCTCAGAGATCCTGGAGGTACGCCCAGCGCGTGATTTCTCTCTCGTACCTGCCGGCACAAGCCCCCATTGCTTTGAGATTGTGACGGGTACCATGATCTACTTCGTTGGCGAGGACCCCAACACCACCCCGTCCCCGTCATCCAGCGTGTCTGGCCTACCCATCTCCTTCACCCCCTGCAGCGTTGCGCCCAATAGCGGGGTGGGACGAGAGTTTGCCAAAGGCTGGGAAACTGCTATTCGTCAAGCCCTCATGCCAGTCATCTTCCAAGACAACCCTCCAGCAGAAGGTCACACCCCTCACCGTGAGTGAAAAGTGTGATAGTACATACAAAATCATGAATCCTGTGTACATTAGGGGGAATGTAAGGGTATGATAGCTTAACAAAAAAATTGGTTGTGTGGAGGATTTAGATATAGTTCAGTAGTAAGTGTGGAGGAGAACTGGCCCCCGACTGAGCCTGGGTTCTCCCAAGGTTTTTCTTTCTCAACTGATGGAGTTTTAGGACACCATTAGGTCACTTGATGGAGTTTTTCGGTTCCTTGCCACTGTTGCCTTTGGTTTGCTCAGTTGGAGGTATTCAAACAAATTAACCAATCAGTAATACCCTTGATCAGCTCTACCAAACGTGGATGTTTTTCCACTAAGAGATGAACATTGTTATTATGTTTTGATTGATACTGTGAAGCTGCTTTGCAATCTATAATGTGAAAAGCTCTATATAAATGTACTTGACCTAATTGAATTTATCAATGATAATTACTGTAGAGCTTAGTCAAAAATGTTTTGGTGGTGTAACTGAACATGTGCCATTACAAGGATGAAATTCTCGGGAAATTTTACATAATAGTATGACTAAATTTTATTTAAAAAAAGTAATGAAACAATAAAAAAAAAAGATTTAACAGCATTATATGTCGACTCGCTGCCCACAAGGCTATTGCCGCCAACATGTGTGTGTGTGTATATATATATATATATATATATGTGTGTGTGTGTATATGAAGAGTTCAGATGCAAAAGCCTCTAAATGCCATTTGAAATTTTCATCTTTAATGATGATTTTTATCAAACTTGTATATTTAAGTTCAGTGATTTCACTTAAATGGCAATGGTAATTACCTATTAATTGTTATTTAAGTGAAATTACTGAACTTAAATATACAAGTTTGATAAAAATCATCATTAAAGATGAAAATTTCAAATGGCATTTAGAGGCTTTTGCATCTGAACTCTTCATATATATATATATATATATATATATATATATATATATATGTATATGTGTGTGTGTATATATATATATATATATATATATATATATGAAAATATATAGTTAGTTCATGTCAAATAAATGATCCTAAGAAAAATCATTGTAAAAGGTCTGATATTTGTTTAAAAAGTCTGATATTTGTTTAAAAAAAGAAAAAAAAGAAAAAAGTCTCTTAATTTATTTTTTGACATTTTTTTAAAATTTCAATTCAATTAAGTCATAAAAAAAAACGATTTAAACATTTTTCAAAAGCGTTTCATACCAACATGAAGATTACATTTCTAAGAACTTGGCATATACATTTTTACTTATTAAGTTTATCATCCTATAAACGTCATTGTCCTTTATACAAGTATAATACTGAGATTATAAAGCAAGGCTAATTTGTTTAATCTTTTTGATTTTCAGGGCAGGCATCAGTCAGCATCTCTGTGTCTAACAGCCAGATTCAGGAGAACGTGGTGAGTGAGAGAACGTGGCGATGACAAAGATGATTATGATAATGACAACTATTAAGATAATAATGAGGATAATGTACCCAACAGGACATTGGTATGGTGTACCAGATCTTTGCTGATGAGGTTTTAGGTTCTGGACAATTTGGCGTGGTATATGGAGGTATGTCCATGACTGCAAACTCGAATTTTTCATTTGGATGTTGCTGTGCAGGTACTAAGGAATAATTGGGTTGCCAGGGAGGTTTTTTCCCCCCGTACTTTCCAAAAGAGCAAACCCTCAAAACTTTATGATATTCCACACAGAAATCAAAGTCCAATTTAAAAATACTTGCCCATCCTAAGTATCAGCACTAGCAAGCATCACTGATGATGTGCAAGAATGGATATTTACAAAAGACAATACATATACAAATCATTATCATTTTCACAACTCACACAGGAAAACACAGGAAATCTGGTCGGGATGTAGCCGTGAAGGTAATCGACAAGCTTCGGTTCCCCACCAAGCAGGAGAGCCAACTGAGGAATGAAGTAGCCATACTGCAGGTGACCAGCAGGGGGCGATAGAGAATCAATGAGCTTGTCACTCATGGAACTGTGTGGCTAATGAGTGCCTTTGTATTGACCTGAATGATAACAAACATGCTGTGTGGCCTCTGATTGTGAGGACACCTAACATGAGGTCATGAATGCAAATAAGCGACAACAGTGCGAGTCACTTAATTTCATCTCTTTATCTTGTCTTTTCTTTCACTTTCAGAGCCTGCGACACTTAGGTATAGTGAATCTCGAGTGCATGTTTGAGACACCAGAGAAGGTGTTTGTGGTAATGGAAAAACTTCACGGTGACATGCTTGAGATGATTTTATCGAGTGAGAAAGGACGACTACCTGAGAGACTCACCAAGTTCCTAATCACACAGGTCAGTAGTTTTAATAATCATTGTAAAGGCCCAAAACAATAAATATAAAGAAAACGATAACGATAACTAAATCAGCGTCTAAAATGAACACACAATATCATTCTGTTTATCCTAAGCACATGCTGCAGTTTTGTCGTCTGCCGCTTTAAATGCTTGAGCTCTTTAAAGCAGGATGGATTCTCATTGGCTGTAAATGTTTTTATTGTTCATCAGCTTGACGAAATCGCTCTGAAAGTGGTTCCAATGATTTTTTTTCTTTGTGTCATTATTATTGTTGTAGCATGGACTCTACTCTCATAGCATTAAGGCGTATTCACAACAAATATGATTACTAATATTTATAATTATGTTTTTATAGTTATAAAGGCAGGGTAGGTGATTTGTTCCAGAAAAGGAATTTTTAAAAATTCCTTATTTTTTAATAAATAATTATAATAAATTATTTTTTTTTAAATTCCCAAATGATGAAAAATAAAACATTAGACTTTAAACCACTCAAGCATTTAAAGCGGCAGGTGAAAAAGCTGCAGTTCATGCTTATATAGATATCGTTCTTGGTTCTGATGAGTTTTTTGGTTTTCTCTCTAGATTTTGGCTGCTCTGAGGCACCTTCACTTCAAAAACATAGTGCACTGCGACCTCAAACCTGAGAACGTGCTATTGGCATCAGCGGATCCTTTCCCACAGGTCAGAGAATTCACCAAGTGCATTTTTAACATGTCAACGCCTCGATGGAGATGCATGGGAAACAAACTAAAGCACTTTTTTTCTCTGTTGCATAACGCAAGTTTCATTTCAATTTTTTGTGACATAACACCCATGCTCCATATACATAGGTGAAACTTTGTGACTTTGGTTTTGCTCGCATCATTGGAGAGAAGTCTTTCCGCCGTTCTGTCGTGGGCACACCGGCTTACTTGGCCCCTGAGGTCCTCCTGAACCAGGGATACAATCGCTCTCTGGACATGTGGTCTGTTGGTGTGATCATGTACGTTAGCCTGAGTGGAACGTTCCCTTTCAACGAGGATGAAGACATCAATGATCAGATCCACAACGCCGCCTTCATGTACCCGCCTAACCCGTGGAAACAGATCTCTCCTGAAGGTACACTTACAGTATTAAAACCAAATAAATACAAGCCCCTCATTTGTTATACAATAAAATGTGTCAGCTCAAAAAGAATACAAGCATTTGAAAAGTTAATAGAGCTGAATAGAGCATTTAGCGTGCCTATTCCAGGAAATTTACTTCATAATGACAAAAAGAAATATGATGCATTAAAAGCAGGCTGGTGGTTGAGTCGCTCCGTCCGCCTTTGATTTTCTGTCCGCTGCTGTAAATCATTTAGCTCCAATCAATGCAGATTTTGCTTGTGTGATCTCTGTTTCTCCATAGCTATCGACCTCATCAATAATCTGCTCCAAGTGAAGATGAGAAAACGTTACAGCGTGGACAAGAGTCTGAGCCATTCCTATCTGCAGGTAATGCCTATATTAGACCCATATCCATGCTATTATTAATGGCTCTTTCCAAGAAAATGGTGCCAGATATAGCTTTCAGGGAACATTCTGTCTACAATTCTTTGTGCTCTTAAAAAAGAAATGAAAAAAAAAAAAAAAACCAAACAAAAAAAACAACCTTTTGTTATATCAAGAGGTCAAATTAACTTTTACATGTGGTGTTATATTTTATATGAGGTTTGGAAGTTTTCCATTTGCTAAAATGTAAGAAAAAAAAACTAGCTTCATTCTTTTCTGGCTTTAAACACATACAAGAAAAACAAGTTACTGATTAAAAAAAATTGAGTAACAGGCTTGAAGGTAACAGGGAAAACAAGGATTAAGGCATCACTCTTGTAGCAAATATAACACCAAATGTTGTTTTTTTCAGTTGTCAAATTGATATTAATTAAATAAATATTGCCCATAAATTACACAACTATTACCATTGTTGCTATGGGCAATGGTCATTTTTCAGAAATACATCATTATAGTGACCAATCAAGATCAAGTATTCCAGAGAGCCATGTATTATATTACTGTAAATACTGAAACAAAAATCTATATTAAATATGAATGATTCAAGGATAAGGAGACAAGGAGAAAGCTATTATATTCACACTAACAATTGACAATATATTTGTAATTATGTTGAAGGAGAAAAGAAAAATGTGAAAAACAACCCCTGAGATGACAAAATTTAAGTATGGATTTGCTGTAAAAGAGAGTTTTATGTATGGAACAGCAAATTACATTATGGACAAATAAGCCCCCTAAGTAAAGCACTTTTAGACACCGCAAAACAAAATGGATCATCATTAGCAGTGGCGTCCTTCTGTCTATATTGATTTTCTCTCTCTACCTCCCACCGCCCCTGTCCACTCTTTCAGGATTACCAGGCCTGGTTGGACCTCCGAGAGCTGGAGTCAAAGCTTGGGGAGCGTTACATAACCCACGAGAGCGATGACAGCCGCTGGCAGCAGTACGCCCATAATCACACGCTGCCCTACCCCGCTCACCTGGTGCCCCCGCCACCTGCGTCCGACGACGACGACGAGGGCACAGAGGACGCCGATATGCAGGGGCTGACGGAGCGTGTCAGCATCCTTTGAAGAAGAAACCGAGGTGACGGACGAGAGGAATGAAGAGAACCTGCCAGAACTTTAGCGACTTTTAGTGCACCATGAGCGTAGGATGGAGGTAGATATGTAGCCCTCTGTATGAAAGCGTAGCTTTGTGTGTCTTTGGTGGCCAACTGCAGGCCCTCTGAACTCTGACCTCCTTCTGCCAGAGGACTGGCGATGACTTGTTTCTGAGATGCACATAGAACTGTTTGGATCCCGGAATAGACACAAAGTCGAACTGTATAACGTCATTTTTGAAAGAATGATACGTCGGCCAATCTGCTTTAAGGAAATCCTAATTTAATTTGGCTGGTTTTGGGGTTTGCCTTTCTTAACGTTCGGTCACATTTACCTCTAAATTTTCGTGATGCGTCACGGTGGGTAAGCAGTGAGGCTCGTTGTTTATTGGGAAATGCACCCCTGTATGTTGGAGCGCCGCCCCGACACATTGCTACATTATTGACAACAGACAATGGACCTTTTCTGCTTATGTAACTGCACATTTTCAAGACCTTGTTTATAATAGTTTGTCAACACAGTATTTTAAAACTCAACACTTGTTGGAGGACGTTGCGAGATGAGACACAATGGCCAGAGACTTTCCTCTGAATGTGTATTTTCTGACAGCGGTGCTTTGAATGCGAAGAATTGTGAGATAGTTTTTATGGTCTAGGTGTGATTACGTTTAAAGACGCCCTGAAAATGGCATGGGTGAAATCTGAGTGATTGGGAGTTACGGATGAGGACTAAAATGTCCCCCAAGCAGATTTCACACGTTTAAGTTGGGCACGCAAACAACGGAAAGCTGTTTGGTTTGAGAGTGACTTGTGTGTGAGCTGTGCTTCATTCATCTGCTATTAACAATGGACCTTTTTGCCATGAAATATCACCCACAACTTAACCACTAAAGTGCAGCACACAGTTTGCATGATAAAAAATGAGTTATGGTGCGTTCATGTGCTATGGTAATTAGGGTAAATACCAAAAGCTGACGTGGAAAATGCACATGAACACCCCCTCATGTGGTATTTTCCACTGGGCAACTCGTAGAATATTTTGATGGACGAGTTGCCGAGATGAGATAACCTTTGACCATTTCAATATGGCGGAGAGCAACGCGAGAGTCGTGAATGGTAAAAATATATACTATTCATGATCTAGAAAATATACAGCATATTATTTACCGTTTGAGTTTTTGATTAATCGTTTTCTTCCTGTTGCAGATGACTTAAGCCATCTAAAATAGTTTTAGCTAAATAACTGGTCTGGATCTCCATCTTTTTACCACATTACAACAACAAAAGCACTTGAACGCAACACACTGGTAAATACCAGAAAACATCACATTTTCCATAGCATATGAACGCACCATTAGTCAACCTCACTAATCAACTAGTCGACTATCACGACCCATCTGTAGTTTATCATACATGACAGACTGACATCATGCTATGAGTACCCAGGTCTGACGTTGTCTCATCATTCATGAGAAATGTATTAGTCATGATACGAAATGCCGAGAGAAACACCTATCTATTTAGTGGTTGGATTTTTTTTATTTTATTCTTTTGGTTTTGCATCCTGTGACTTTTAGTTTCAGATCTACTTTTTTTTTTTTTTTATTTTTTTTACATATTACTGAGAATAAACATATTACTGGTGTTTTCCAGTATCTTGTCATCGGTTTGGCCTGCAGGTGTGGTTGACCGTTGACGTCCCCTCTGAGAATGGACGTTATCTTATGAGGACTGATACGGGCTGCCATCCAGCCTTATCACAAAGACATTGAGTGCACTAAGACACTTCTCTGATCAGCAACGGGCTAGTTCAACTGATCTTCACTATAGTGGAGCTTTACTGAGGGTGTATTATTACTCCTGACTGACCCTAGACCTGTGCATTAGGCTGCATGTCACTGAGAATTAGGTTTGCTTGAAACTTCTTGCTATGAAGGACTGTTTTGTACACATGTAACCATAGAAATGATGTAGTTTGTGGAAGGGAATGTCGGCGCATTTCCAGCAGATATAATAAACATGGTGATACGTAATCTGTTTAAATGAATCTTCTTGAATGTGTGAGTCGTGTTGGAATTCTTTTTACCCGCTTTTCCTGATTGATTCTCGAAAGAATCTAGCAAAAAAAAAAAAAGTATCCCTTTAAGGCCCCTAAAATGCGTGTATGAAGACTGGATTTTTAGTGAAAATTCAGCTTTGATCACAGGAATAAATTGCATTTGAAATTATATTAAGATAGAAAACAGTTATTAAATTGAAATAACTTTTCACAATACTACTGTTTTACTTTATTTTTGATCAAATAAAAGCAGCTTTGATGAGCATAAGAGACCTATGTTTGGGCCCCAAACATTTGAACGATAGTATAGATGTTTTAAAATGTGCTGAATGAAACGTAGCAGTACTTTAATGTGGTCACGTACACTTACTATAAAAAAATTAACTATTTAAATGTCCATATCTATCAAATGTGGTATTAGTGTTTAATCTCTTTTGAACCCATTAGTGAAAGCTCAAACTTATACCTGAATTAAAGCAGCACTATGCATTTTTTTCAACCTTTAGAATATTTTTACAAAACCCTTGAGATGGTACATCTACTTACAATAGGTTGAATGACAGGTCTGTCCAAACCTGACAGTGTCTATATCACTTTTACTGGCACTCTGTCTCTTCGGGGAGCAGGTAGAACTACAATATTCGACTGCTTTACAGCATACGTCACTTCCCCACTTCCTCAAATTCAAATGCGAGAGCCCAAAGCATTTTTTTTTACCTCTGTATGTTGTTATGGCTGAAGCAGCAAGTAAAAACAAATGTGACGTGCGTCAGAAACAGAGCGGGCGCGTGATCAGTTTACTGTTAGTAATGTGTTGTGTAGCTTCGCCCCTCGCCGCATCCAATGTAGACTGCATTGCTTTCTTTTGAGGGCACTTAACACACTCAAGACGTGAAAGTATACTGATTACTGAGACAATACCGTTTCCTTACTGTAGGGGACCCTAGAGCAAAATTAAAAAAAAAAAATAACAGAATGCTGCTTTAAACCTTGAAACAGGACATTATATTGTTTCAGATCTGCAAAAGTTGTTTCCTCAAAATTAGAAACATTAAATGGAAAGTTTAATATTTGCCCGGACAGTTTAAGAGGAACACCAAATGTATGAAGTAATCCAGAAACCGCTCTGTAGAAATCAGTCAGTTTGTGAAATTAATGAAAACGCAAACCAGGAGAAACAAGAAGCAAAAGTAATACTGTAATAAGTAAAAACTGTGAAACTCCCTTAAAGGAGTAGTTCACTTTTCAAAAAACTTTTGCTGATAATTTACTCACCCCCATTTCATACAAGATATCCATGTCTTTCTATCTTCAGTCGAAAAGAAATTAAGGTTTTTGATGAAAACATTCCAGCATTTTTCTCCATATAATGCACAAAATGAACAAATCTTTTTCCGAGTCAATAACGTGCGTCACAGAGCAAGGCGAGCATTTGTGCTTATAAAACTTAAACTTTGTTATTTTTATTTTAAATGAGCAATCGTTTCGCTTGACAAGACCCTTATTCATTGTCTGAAATCATTTAAAGCCCTTTGAACAGTTTGCAGTTTGCACTGAAACTGTCTTTTGGACCTTGAACCGTTTGGTTCCCATTGAAGTCCATTATATTGAGAAAATCCTGGAATGTTTTCATCAAAAACTTTCATTTCTTTTCGACTAAAGAAAGAATAACATGGACATCTTGGATGACATGGGGGTGACTAAATTATCAGCAAGTTTTTTTCAAAAGTGAACGACTCCTTTAAACGTGATTTATATAGGAATCTTATATACGAGTCTCAGTCCTTCCCATTACAGGCTCAGTAGTCAATAATGGATTCAATAAAAACACCTTTTTTTAAATAAAATATAGGTGAACTGCTTCACATTTAATAGCGGAACATAACCTTTAAATAATTAGTTTTTAAAGAGAATATTAGGTTTATATATGTTGAACTTAATTTAACTTCCAAGAAATCTCAGATTTCCCAGAATACCAGACCGAGAAACAGTAGGTGGCTTGGTTTAAGAGAACATTTGGTTTCAGAAGCATGTCTTGAAAAAAAAGAAAAAGATACTTTAATTAAGCTTTGATTCTGGTAAGGTTATTCATGCGGAGGCGTCAAAAAAAAGAAAAAGAAAAAAAAAAAAAAAAAAGAATCGCTCATAATGAAAATTATGGTATTATTCCATTACAGCCGTTACACCAAGAAAAAAAAGGTGTAGTTTCTGTTTTCGTTAAAGAGGAAGTTGCGGCAGACGTCTGAAGCAAACTGTACGACAATGGAAGTTACTCATATTCTGCTGTTCACTGCTGTGTCTGGAAAAAGCTTTTACTCATTGTGGTTCCTTCTATCTCCATCTCATGCAGCTCAAAAAAACCCACAAGCCCTAGCCTAACATCTTCCTGTAGACACATGTGCGAGAAAGGTTTTCTCTCTCCTCCCCTTTCTCCCTCTCAATTCATCTCTTCTCCATCCACTCAGCGCAGGGTCACTTTTCATCATCTCCGGGCAGCAAGCGTTATTGAAGTGCATGATACCCTCTTCCTGTCTGAGAAAGTCTTTTCTCCGAGGTCACGCGGGGACTGTAGCTGGACTTGCGGAGGTTTTGAGGCTGAGGTTGTAAAGTTACACTGCTGAGATTTGGTGGAACTGGTGGAGAACATTTCATCATTCGTTGTGTTGATTTGCAGGTGAGATTCTCTTTATTTTTTCTGGGCTGGTTTCAATACAAGAAATTGTAATGGATAATGAGTGTGTGTGTGTATAAATGAGATCAAATCAGAGGGTGGACATGCTTGCTTGTTTCCTCTGCTATAGATAGTAACTCTACCAATGCAGTTGTCAGAGACTTGATCCTAGTAACTTAAAATGTTTACAACACTTAAATGCCAGCAAGCAATAGCTGTCATTTTACCATCTGAGTTAGCTATAGACCCAATATGGTCCGGCTATGAGTAACCCACCTCTAGACAAAATAACCTTGAATTTGGTACACTCTACAAAATGCTGAGTTGTTTTAACCCAATTTGGGGTAAAATATGGACAAACCCAAACCTGTTATTGAAAATGTTAACCCAATTACTGGGTTTGCCAATATTTGATCCAAATTTAGGTTGAAATAACTCCGCATTTTTTAGAGTGTAACGTCGTTTTTGCCGAAATAACTTGCGAGATGTATGATATTCCATCATGCAAGCAAACCCAACAGGTTTCATTTCTTTGACATGTTCTATATTGATGACTAGTCTACTCTTGGGATATGGTTATTTATGTTAAATTTGAACAGACAGCCCAAATTTTGCCTTGTTTTAGCCTAGACGTCAAGGCTGTGTTTGGACGGCTGTTAGACGTCTTTTAAATGCAAAATTGCTTGGGGTCCCACTTGATAAAGAGGTTTGAAAGTACATTTTTGTACATTCTATCCTGTTTAATAAATTGCATTGTGGCAAAGCAAGCTAACTTGCTTGCTAGATTTCGGGAGATAATTACACCCTCAAAAATGTTATATTGTTGATGATGTTATATTGTCTTATGATATCCCTAAACTACGAGGTGTGTCTTTGAATTCAATGCTGATGTTTCTATAAATAACTACTTTCATTTGTCACTTAATCATGCAGTACTACCACCCAACATGACATCATGACTTTTGCGTAAACATATACGCCACTTTCGAGTCAGGTGGTGTGTTATCGCCACGCATTTTGTGCTATCCGCGTGTATGCGTATATGTCTACGCCATTAACGTCCGCGTCATTCCGCGTGTCTGAACACGCAGTCAAATCTCCAGTCATAAATGCCATTAACCCCAGTGATGGTTAAGTTTAGGGATGGGGTTGAGGTAAGTCATATCTTTTTTTTACCTAGGATGGTTAGGAAACAGACATAAATGCCATTAACCCCAGTGACGGTTAGGTTTAGGGACGGGGTTGAGGTAAGTCATATATTTATATAACGTTAAGTCAACGGCGTTCATAAACACGCTGAAAGGCGATTATGCGTCTTGATAGCACGCCAAAAATGGAAATACGAATTGGCGTGTCGTACACACGCTACTTCATGAGATCAGTCTGTACCGCCACCGAGCAAACGAAATATCATAAAGCTATAACATAACTTTCATCACACTCAAATTGTTATTTGACCAAGTAAAACTTTGCTATGTTACTCTACAATTTTTATTCATCAGATACAGTGACCTGTATGAGTAGTAATTCAGCACTTGCGGCTGTTTTATCAGAATGAAATGAATGTAAATTTAAGTGATCAAACGTAACCGTAACAACATTCAAGTTTAGGGAAGGAAACGTTGAACGTAACTTTAATTGTAAAATACGGATGCGTTCGACTGTGGCGTAGAAGCATAAAAAACCCAGTCTCTCGGCACCGCCCTGCTTCATATCATAGTAACGCTAATAAAACTTTAATAATTAGCTCATCCAATCCATGAACACGATTTTTTGATTTGAAGTACCGTCAAATTTTTTTTATTGTTGAATAAGCGACCTATAGCGACAAAACTTACACACTGTGCCTTTAACAGAAGTTATAACTGAAATGACAAAAACATTGACATGATGTAAGGTGAAGACGCTGGAGACACAGTTTTTACCTGCAGATTCAGTGTGTGTTTGCCTCAGGATGGGAGTTGTTTAGGGAGCGATTATGCCATTCAGAGGAGCTGACAGGAGCTCCAGCCCACCACTCTTCTTTCCAGACCTCCAGCCTGAATCTCAACAGCTCCCAGGGGTGCTCATTAAACCTGTAATTACCATAGCAAAACAAAAATAAAGCAGTGTAAACACATTATGTAAGCTAAGGGAAAGGAAGTGGACAGGAACTCTCCATTAAAGTAGATTATGTGTTTATCAATACTGTACAGTAACTCCTGACTGAAGAATCCAGAGTTGTCCCTTCCTTCCTTTCTGGACAAAAGATTTTGAGCTAACATTTTGAGAGTGAAAAAAGAAAAACGACAGTGGTACCCCTTTCGTTTTTTTTTTTCGGGTCGAATCTTTGAGTTTCGATATCTCAGCTCTGGAAGGGTCTAGAGCCTCCATTTTTGCACTCAGGTCTATGTCTCATTAGCCTGGCTGCGCCCTCCTACGCACTTCCGCTCAATTTCATTTTACTTCAGTACTACGTCTGGGACCGCTCCATATCCTTAGGTTTCCAGAAATAAATTTTTTGTAGGACCAATCAGCGAATAGAGGGAGTGGCTGAGAACGATGACGTTGATGTAGTGCGTCAGTTTGAGTGCAGTAATGGCAGCGGAGAAAGACGTGAGAAAAGCTATTCGGTCCGTTGTTGGTAAAGAAACTGCCGAATATACAGAATTTAAAGCCGGATTGTTATCGTCTCACCTCTTGTTGCACAACGGAGGACCAAGTGAAGGAGGCAGAAAGGTTGGAGGTTTGTGCTGGGCAGCTCGTGCACGATGATCGTGACATTTTGGACGGACGGTTTAGCCTGGTGTTCGCGGTGTTCGGAAGCCCCGAGTCCTGGCTGCTAAACTATTGTTGAAGATCCGCTCAGGAGTCATGTCAGTCGCTCAGATTCCCAACAGTAAATTTACTGATTCTTGTGATGAACATTTTGAGCCCCTTTGTGTACTCGTGCAGGAGGTTGGTGTGTCAGTTTTACATGTTGTAAATCATACAAATTGGTTGTGATTAAAAAAAATAAATTGTCATAAATAAAAATTTGAAAACCCATACTTTGGAGACTATATTTGATTTTCAGTTTTAGATGTCAATGGTTAATTTGTTTTAATAAAAAAAACAACAACTAAATGCCATATAAAAATGTACAAACACATACTTTGAAGACCATAATTAAGGTAATTAAGAAACAAAAATACGTAATATGAAAAATTGTTGTTTATTACACATCTGCAGATAGAGACAGACTGATCATTCACTGTAGCTGCTACAGCATTTGCGGCAGATCAGAAACGACCTCAGCGTCGTATTTGTAATGATTAGACACAGCTCCACCGTTGACTGAATAATCACTGTCCTTCATGTCAAATATACATTTCGAATTAATAATTGTTCCTAGATTAACAAAACCTGCAGCTCTCGTTGACTGAAATCCTATTGTAAATTTAATCCTCTGATCATTCGGAGTTCGGACTTTTTTTTTCAGTTTTTTTTCAGTTTTCGGGCGAAAAATTAAGTTTCTCCAATCTTCTCAAAACTCTGGATTGTGATAGAGGGCCACGAGACTTTGACCTGAGTGCAAAAATGGAGGATCTGTCATTTTTTTTTTTCGGGTCGAAATTTTTAATTTCCATATCTCAGCTCTGGAAGGGTCTAGAGCCTCCATTTTTGCACTCAGGTCAAAGTCTCACAGCCCTCTATCAGAATCCAGAGTTTTGAGAAGATTGGAGAAACTTAATTTTTCGCCCGAAAACTAAAAAAAACGAAAGGGGTAACACTGTCGTTTTTTTTTTCGGGTCGAAATTTTGAATTCCATATCTCAGCTCTGGAAGGGTCTAGAGCCTCCATTTTTGCACTCAGGTCAAAGTCTCACAGCCCTCTATCAGAATCCAGAGTTTTGAGAAGATTGGAGAAACTTAATTTTTCGCCCGAAAACTGAAGAAAACGAAAGGGGTGACACTGTCGTTTTTTTTCGGGTCGAAATTTTGAATTTCCATATCTCAGCTCTGGAAGGGTCTAGAGCCTCCATTTTTGCACTCAGGTCAAAGTCTGGTGGCCCTCTATCAGAATCCTGAGTTTTGAGAAGATTGGAGAAACTTAATTTTTCGCCCGAAAACTAAAAAAAATGAAAGGGGTAACACTGTCGTTTTTTTTTTCGGGTCGAAATTTGAATTTCCATATCTCAGCTCTGGAAGTGGTAGAGCCTCCATTTTTGCACTCAGGTCAAAGTCTCACAGCCCTCTATCAGAATCCAGAGTTTTGAGAAGATTGGAGAAACTTAATTTTTTCGCCGAAAACGAAAAAAAACGAAAGGGGTAACACTGTCGTTTTTTTTTCGGGTCGAAATTTTAAATTTCCATATCTCAGCTCTGGAAGGGTCTAGAGCCTCCATTTTTGCACTCAGGTCAAAGTCTGGTGGCCCTCTATCAGAATCCTGAGTTTTGAGAAGATTGGAGAAACTTAATTTTTCGCCAATGAAAACAAAAAAAACGAAAGGGGTAACACTGTCGTTTTTTTTTGGGTCGAAATTTTGAATTTTGATATCTCAGCTCTGGAAGGGTCTAGAGCCTCCATTTTTGCACTCAGGTCAAAGTCTCACAGCCCTCTATCAGAATCCAGAGTTTTGAGAAGATTGGAGAAACTTAATTTTTCGCCCGAAAACTAAAAAAAACGAAAGGGTAACACTGTCGTTTTTTTTTTCGGGTCGAAATTTTGAATTTCCATCTCAGCTCTGAAGGGTCTAGAGCCTCCATTTTTGCACTCAGGTCAAAGTCTGGTGGCCCTCTATCAGAATCCAGAGTTTTGAGAAGAATTGGAGAAACTTAATTTTTCGCCCCGAAAACTGAAAAAAACGAAAGGGGTAACACTGTCGTTTTTTTTTTTCGGGTCGAAATTTTTGAATTTCCAATCTCAGCTCTGGAAGGGTCTAGAGCCTCCATTTTTGCACTCAGGTCAAAGTCTCACAGCCCTCTATCAGAATCCAGAGTTTGAGAAGATTGGGAGAAACTTAATTTTTCGCCCAAAAACTGAAAAAAACGAAAGGGGTAACACTGTCGTTTTTTTTTTCGGGTCGAAATTTTGAATTTCCATATCTCAGCTCTGGAAGGGTCTAGAGCCTCCATTTTTGCACTCAGGTCAAAGTCTGGTGGCCCTCTATCAGAATCCTGAGTTTTGAGAAGATTGGAGAAACTTAATTTTTCGCCCAAAAACTGAAAAAAACGAAAGGGGTAACACTGTCGTTTTTTTTCGGGTCGAAATTTTGAATTTCCATATCTCAGCTCTGGAAAGGTCTAGAGCCTCCATTTTTGCACTCAGGTCAAAGTCTCACAGCCCTCTATCAGAATCCAGAGTTTTGAGAAGATTGGAGAAACTTAATTTTTCGCCCAAAAACTGAAAAAAACGAAAGGGGTAATACTGTCGTTTTTTTTTAGGGTCGAAATTTTGAATTTCCATATCTCAGCTCTGGAAGGGTCTAGAGCCTCCATTTTTGCACTCAGGTCAAAGTCTGGTGGCCCTCTATCAGAATCCTGAGTTTTGAGAAGATTGGAGAAACTTAATTTTTCGCCCAAAAACTGAAAAAAACGAAAGGGGTAACACTGTCGTTTTTTTTTCGGGTCGAAATTTTTAATTTCCATATCTCAGCTCTGGAAAGGTCTAGAGCCTCCATTTTTGCACTCAGGTCAAAGTCTCACAGCCCTCTATCAGAATCCAGAGTTTTGAGAAGATTGGAGAAACTTAATTTTTTTGCCCAAAAACTGAAAAAAACGAAAGGGGTAACACTGTCGTTTTTTTTTTTGGGGTCGAAATTTTGAATTTCCATATCTCAGCTCTGGAAGGGTCTAGAGCCTCCATTTTTGCACTCAGGTCAAAGTCTCACAGCCCTCTATCAGAATCCAGAGTTAGTTTGAGAAAGATTGGAGAAACTTAATTTTTCGCCCAAAACATGAAAAAACGAAAGGGGTAATACTGTCGTTTTTTTTTTTTTCGGGTCGAAATTTTGAATTTCCATATCTCAGCTCTGGAAGGGTCTAGAGCCTCCATTTTTGCACTCAGGTCAAAGTCTCACAGCCCTCTATGCAGAATCCAGAGTTTGAGAAGATTGGCGAACTTAATTTTTCGCCCAAAAACTGAAAAAACGAAAGGGGTAACACTGTCGTTTTTTTTTCGGGTCGAATTTTTGAATTTCCATATCTCAGCTCTGGAAAGGGTCTAGAGCCTCCATTTTTGCACTCAGGTCAAAGTCTCACAGCCCTCTATCAGAATCCAGAGTTTTGAGAAGATTGAAGAACTTAATTTTTCGCCCAAAAACTGAAAAAAACGAAAGCGGTAACACTGTCGTTTTTTTTTTCGGGTCGAAATTTTGAATTTCCATATCTCAGCTCTGGAAAGGTCTAGAGCCTCCATTTTTTGCACTCAGGTCAAAGTCTCACAGCCCTCTATCAGAATCCAGTGAGTTTTGAGAAGATTGGAGAAACTTAATTTTTTCGCCCAAAAACTGAAAAAACGA
>NW_024121166.1:1487852-1492852 GCF_016745375.1 Pimephales promelas
TAAAAAAAATATTTATTAATAAATTTATATGATTTATTCCATTCCCCAGACTTAAGTGTCACATGATCCTTCAGAAACAGTTGTGTTGCTTAATATTTTTGTGGAAAACCGAGAATCTTTCACAAAATTCTTTGATTAGCCTAATAGAATTTAATCTATTACTATTTTTTATATATAATCTATATATGAAGAGTTCAGATGCAAAAGCCCTCTAAATGCCATTTGAAATTTTCTTCTTTAATGATGATTTTTATCAAACTTGTATATTTAAGTTCAGTAATTTCACTTAAATGGCAATGATAATTACCTATTAATTGTTATTTAAGTGAAATTACTGAACTTAAAATATACAAGTTTGAAATAAAATCATCATTAAAGAAGAAAATTTCAAATGCATTTAGAGGCTTTTGCATGAACTCTTCATATATAGGCTAGCTCTCTGTGACGTCAATGAGTCAATGACATCAAGATTTTCAATAAATAACACTGAATTTGGTCTGTTGCTTATATATTGCTTTCACATGCGTTTAGAAGACTCAGAATATAGTGAAAACATCATATAAATCACTTTTATGGTACTTTTAAAAATATTTGTAGTCATTACTAGTCAACATTCACTTTCATTATATTGGAAAAGCATCCTTTTGAGCGGCCCATTCCTTAATTTCCAGAGCATAACAAAAGTCCATTACGTTAATCAAGATAAACCAGTGCGCCAAATGTTAGCATTGCTCATGTTGTAGCAAATCATTCAATTTTTTTTTTAGCTCAATTGATGCACTTGATAATCTTTAAGCAAAGAGTGTCAGAGTCAGTTTGCAAAAGCTGGAAGTGTGACCTTCTGTTAATCTATTAAAGCGACTGGTTAATCAATGAAGCTGGAAGTCACAGTCAACAGCAACGATGCTACACGACAGATACAGGGGAAAAAACAAAAGTACTGCCCATGGGATCACACACACACACACTCCGCCAAGCTGTACATCCACATGGACGTTTTCCCACAATCCCCCGAGTCGTGTGGATTACCACTCAAATGTCCGCATCTGTGACCAGAGAGAAAGGGGAATCCAAGCATGTAATCAATCAATACTTGCTGGAAACCTCTGGACCCCTTATACTGATACACACTGACACAGCGGCTAAAGCGGATCAATGAGCGCTCCGGTGTGAAGGGCAGGGAGACACACACCTCCATTGAGAAAGATGAACTGAGCAAAGAGAGAGACTCTAGTCACTGATTCCATCTGACTTGGCCGGTGTAAGCAGCACCTATTGATTTTCCAATCAACTACAAGGCCAGGGTTCACACAAACGTACACACACACACACACACACAAACTGGCACTTGAGCTAGGAAGTCCGCTACTCAAGAAAACCGCTACCTTGTTTGAACACACACACAAAGCACTCTTGGCAGAATCATTTTGCTGCCTTTAGAGCGAATTTGATAACGTGGGAAAGCTTTTGTCCACTATCAGACTGGATTTTTCACACATACAAACACACATAGAGGAGGTCTAAAAACCCTAAATTAACCCTTGTGCTGCATTAGATTTTTAACACCGTTGAGTGCATTAAGGACCAAAAATGGCCACATATTAAACATTGCCTAAAATATTATATATTATTATTATTTTCCACTTTTACCAAGTTAAATCTTTTAACCAGCATCAGTCCTCATCATAACTACCAAAAATGTATTCAATTTCAGGATTTTAACCCTTTAATTACCAGTTTTGTTTGCGAAACCATCGATTTGTATAAGAGGAAAAAACACAAAAATTCAATTATTTTCAATAAACTAAATGCAAAGAGAAAACTTTAGATTTGAATTATCACAGTCCCACTTTGCAAAAAATCCCACTTAGCGCATTAGAGACCAAAAATGGCCACCTATTAAACATTGCCTATTGCCTAATATAAGGTGCATTTCCACCCATAGGGAATAAATATGTAGTGACGTCATCTGGTGGAATACACTATATAATGCAAATATAATGCTTTTGCTTCAAAATGAAAGGATGCTTGTGCAAAAATCATGTTTCATGTATTACTGACAGCCTCAGATTTAAACAACGTTTTAATGGGTTTCAATGGGCCATTTTTTGGTCTTTATGGTGCTGAGTGTTACTATTTGATCTACACAGTGTGTGTTATACATATTTTGCAAAATGGGATCACATTTTTTACATGTATCCAAAAAGTCACAATTTTGCCAAATGTCATACCATTTGCATTAAAACAGCCAAAATGGTCAAAGAAATTAAACTGCAAAAGACCAAAAATGTCCCTAATGCAGCATAAGGGTTAAATAAAAAGAAATATTACATGGAAATATTACTTATTTTGTCTATGAAAGCAGACTGATTTTTATGTGATGGACTTGGTCCTTTTTCACTAGGAAAATCCAAAGGATGTGTTCAGGAGGGTGATGCCGAAAGAGCTATTCTGTACTGTAATGTCAATATGTCATGCAAAGAAAAGAGATTAATACAAACTATAGTCTCATATCGCTACATCTATAGTCTCAAATATACTCTATATCCACATCGCTATGATCAGATGCTTTCTTAACTGCTAATTTTATTTTTGTAGTGCGTTTATTTTGTTATTGAGATCACCTTCACCGTGAGTATGTCACGGCTTTGAATCACATTACATGTGCACGAACACCAGCAATAAGTTACTGGCTGCAGTTCTTTAATGGCCACCGGTGTCGCTAATAACGTGTTTCTGAATTCTACGTATAGCCCATTTAAGTTGCTAAATTTACTGAAACTGACACTAAAATAAAAATAAATGAAATATACAAATATAAAAAAAACACATGCACATAACAAAATTACTCATTTAAACTGAAATGAAATACAAATCTAAATACGAATTTAAAATATTAGTAAAATAAAAAAGAAAATTAGACAAAAATAGCACTGCGATAGAGACCCAAATCCTCACAATGACAAATTAGCACAAATAATCTAATATTTAACAATTAGATATGTTACATACACCATTGTCATTATAAAACTTACCTAGCAAGTTACTAAACTATACTATCAAACATTTTTTTACTGTATTTTTTTCTGAAATATGTTTCTCGATAACTACAAACCGGCGTTTGGTCCCAAACTAGTTGGTCATACTGACTTATTGCTTAAATTAGGCTAAATTTGCAACCCTATTACTCAGACAAACCTCCACAAACATGACCCTGATGAAAATCTCTGTGTAATGCTGCACGCATCCTATGTTAGACAATATTGGAAATGAGTGAAAATCATTCGTGATGACAGTACAGGGCATTACGTGTCTTTATTCAGCTCCATTTTGTTGATCTGTCCTATTTTCCAGTTTATACTCCATCCAGACAAAATGGGAGACATTAAGAAAGGCTAAAATGAATTCGGACTGATTAACAGGGTTGCCCAAGAGCATATTGAGAATATGAGGGTCTCCCTGCCAGGCTGCTTTTATTTTCATTTGAACATCTCAGATGAATGTTAAATCCAAAATCTATTTTGGAAATTAGGCCTTCTTATTTTTTGCAGACACTGTTTTTCACCTTAGTGATGAACTAGAATCATAATGTTATTATATTAATTCCATTCAGTTTATGACTCAGACCATAAGAAAATTTGTGGTCTTATTCATTTCCTGTGCTGAATTTCAGAGAGAATTCTGCAGAATTGTGTGGAATGTATTTAAATATAATAAAATCTGTTCTTGACAATATTTACACATGCCTAAAGTTGTGACCTCTGACTCTATTTGAACTCTCAAATAATATCCGTTGTTCTCCACACGTTGAAACCAGAATGACAGGGAACCAATAAACCAAACTGACACAAAATCACAGATGCAACATACCATCCTGTACAGAATTTAGGATTTGTTGCATGTCCAAAATGTATGAAAACGACATATTTCAAATCAGCGGTTACTTTAAACAGCCCAACAGTGCGAGGATTGTCTTACCTGGGACGATGGAGACAGTGTCCTTCTCCCAGGACACCACACTGACGTACTCCTGCACAGCAGAGGGGATGAGGCACTTGAAGACGGCCACGTTGCCCCGCATGGACCTTTGGTCCGCCACGCGAACCGTGTAAGGTTCCCTGAACACTGTTCATGATGAGGCAGAGAAGAAACAGACTTTAGTGGGCATTTATTATTAAAATTTATTAAAAATAAATTTATTATTAAAAATATTAAACATTGTTATGATGTAACTATACAATAATAAAACATATTTAAATTATTTTATAATAAAAATATTCATTAGCAAAAAAAAATACATATTCATATTCATGTTTAGTGGGAATTTATTATTAAAATTTATTAAAATAATTTATTATTAAAAAATTATTTAAAAAAATGTATTACGTAACTATACAATAATAAAACATATTTAAATTATTTAATAATAAAAAATATTCATTAGTAAAAAATACATATATTTAATTAAGAGGTCAAATGGATTCATCATCATTTATTATATATAATGTTAATAAAATATATTTATTGATTCATTTTTATTTTATTTAAAATTTTAGTTAAATTTTGAATGTAAAATATTACAGGATATGTTTTATGAATGGAGGCGAGGTATCCTTTTCTGTGAATCCAAAAAGACCCGATCTGGGACAAATGCGTTCATTTTATCAAACAATTTAGAGCATATATTACTGGGTTTTGGAGACTGAATCTTTTTTCTTTTTTTTTGTCAAGAGGTGTTCAAGAGTTCAGGAAGTGGCCTTTTTATAAATCACCCTGGCAATGCATGCAGACGGCGGTGAGTGGACGCCGGTGCAGAGCCTCTGGAGCTGTCAGAAACATTTGCCCCCGCTAAAGGGACCCTCTCTGCACCTGACAGCCGGAACCTGGACGAAAAATCAATAGACGAGAAGAACACACAAAGCAAGCTGGGTACGAAGACGTTATTTATGGGCGAGGAGATCCTCCTACGGTAAAGGGCGACGAGGGAGTGCGAACAGATT
>NW_024121166.1:1497852-1660724 GCF_016745375.1 Pimephales promelas
CGTCGCCAGTGGCCAGGTACCAGCGGAGGACGGCATGGGGGGCGCCACCCGCAGGACAGGGCAGGGACACCCCCACTGAGCTGGAGAAGGTCACTCTCTGCAGGGAAGCATTCACAAAGTACAGCCGCGTCGAGACCACATCCTCGCTGTGCACTGGAAGAGAGACAACATGGTCAGTCACAAAGTGACCAAAGAGTTTTATTCAGCAAATCAACACCAGGTTAAGGGGCCAACTCATACTTGTTCCTTTGGGTTACTGAGCAGCACATCATAAAATAAGCTCTGTGTGTCCTTCTGGCAAACTTCCACCTCACAATCATGTCTGGTAAAGTGCATGCCCTACCGTCCTCTGATTGGATTATCCCAGAGACGTTCCCATTGGGTCAGCACAACTCGATTCAAATTTAGATGATGATGTAACCAAAAATGGTCCTTTATCTGAT
This sequence comes from Pimephales promelas, assembly GCF_016745375.1. The sequence goes on from NW_024121166.1 coordinate 1,498,296, forward strand.
TATTTGTCTGTCATTTTCCAAGTGCACAATCTATGAAAGCTAAGGGTTGCATTCCCTGTACAACAATACAACTAGCAGCATAACTACCATAGTGTGACACATTGTTCGAGAAATTAACCACTGTAGCTAGTCAATTGACATCGCACAGATGATGGAGAACCAATTTATGCTAATTCATCGGTTCGAGATCGAATTAATGTCAGATTATTGCCAGTAAATAAAAAACTGCACGTTTTGTTCTTCATTGTTTTGATTTATTTACAGATGATCGATTAAATCACGGGTTCCCTCTTGCGTCATATTCCGGTGTTCCCTGGTGCGCAATCTTGAAAAACGTTGTATATATATTGATGCTTGGACTCGCATCCAAACTAAAAGTTTGTGTTTACATAATATACGTGTGTACTTTGTATAATCATTTTCTATATAAAAACACACATATATGCATGTATAAAGAAAACAATTGTAATTTATTTATATTCATTTGTATATATATATATATATATATATATACACTGTAAAAAAATATTTTCAAGATGTTATCACAACATATTTTCTTTTGTCAAATCAACTTTATAATAATTTATTTAGTTGAGATAACTTATTATTTTGAGTTTCTGATGATTAAATTAATCTCCTTCATTGCATTAACTCACTTTTTCCAGTTCAATCAACTTAAAATTTTAAGGCAACCCAGGTTACTTACTTTTTTAAGTTAAACCAACAATATTTTTTTCAAGTGTAGTAAATCACAACATTTTTTCTTTTGTCAAATCAACTTAAATAATTTATTTAGTTCAGATAACATATCATTTTGAGTTTCTGATGATTAAATCATTCTCCTTCATTGTATTAACTCACTTTTTCCAGTTCAATGAACTGAAAATTTTAAGGCAACCAGGTTACTTACTTTTTTAAGTTAAACCATCAATATTTTTACAGTGTATGGTTTTGGGAAGCACCAAATCATTGCTAACGACAGAACTTATGACCATAGTTGGCTAACGCGTTTGGAAAAAACACCCCAGATTCTTTAGCATCAATAGAAAGTGTTCATTTATTGACTCTGAAACTGAAAATGCTGCAATTTCCACAGAAGCAAACACAGATGTAAATGAACAAAGTAAGATGCAGATCAGCAAGCCTTCCAAACAAAAGCCGACTTTGTCCACAGCAAGAGTGGATCTTTACCCTCCAATCACATCTTTTTATAATATGTGTGTTCTTGGCAGATGCTTCCTTTCCAAAGGAACCTTACTTATCCAACCTTAACTCAAATGACAGTGATAACAAGCAGTCGTAGGGCAGGCATTAAAGAATATCACTTATCTAATATGTGTGCGGTGTGAGCCGTGCTGAATGCTGCCATCTGATAGGAGAATAAATAGGTCATAGAACCCCCGCTATGTATCTACAAACCTCTCTGACAACTAATGTGGATCAGACAATCATTCGCTCCTTATATATTACTAAACCCAGACTACTGTGAGAAAAGAGGGGGAAAAAAGATGGTAGCGTAAATTAACGCGTGTTAATTTAGCAGCGTAGCTAATGATGTCCTTCAAAGGCAGCGTTTTAGTGATTTACCATTCCGGCGTCTCTATTATCTGCAGGCTCTATTACGGATTACATGGTTCTGGTGGGATGGCTCTGTATCTTTTTGTATTCTGAAAATTGCTTAGCTCAGCTCTGGCTTCGAGCCAAGGGAGACACAAGCCCAAAGCAAGAGCATTTTCTTCTAAGGCAATTACATTTAATTAATGCCCCCCACCAGGTTTATGTCAACAATGCCTGGATTAACCCCATTCTTGTGATTCTCATTGTGTTCGAAAGAATAATGGTGACATGCTAGCATGCCATTGAAGTCAATAGGGTGCCATAGATAAGTAAAATATAAGCTTCCATGCACAGAAGACTTATAATGTAGAAAAATGAATATGAAATTGGAATTTATACCCAATCAAATTGAATATTAAAGCATTAGTTCACCGAAAAATGAAAATACTGCTTCTTTTAATGCAATGAAACCAAGTCCCCATTCACTTTTATTGTATGGAAAAGAGCAGCTTGGACATTCTATAAAATATCTTCTTTTGTGCTCCACATAAGAAACTGAAGATAAAAGTAAGTTAAATGGGTTTGGAAAGACATGAAAGGTTTGTAAATAATCACATTCTATTGTTTTACTGAGTAAAATTACGTTATTATTACTTCTGACAGTTAAAGGCTACTCCTTAAAACGGTCTTGAGAAACAAAGGACAATAATAATATCCATTTGCAATAAGGAAAAAAAAAACATGCAAAGCATAAATAGAATGAAAAACTAGTTTGCTAGAGAATTGAAAGGCTGAGATTAGAGCTAAAGCTTTTACTGGGCAAGGTGGGGGTTTGGTTTCTTTCTCTCTCCATCCATCCATCTCTCTCTCTCTCTCTCTCTTTTTATATTCCCATAGAACATGAAGGGATATGTTATGTGATTGGAATTTGTACGCCAGACGCAGAGAGTTAAATCCATATAATCTCCTTTCACATTTAACACACACAGAGCCTTCCTGGCCTGATAATCGCAGCACGGTGGAGGGCCTCTATCGCTTCCCCTCTCACTCTGCCCTGTGGGGAGGGCAGATTATGGAGGTGGGTGCGAGCCAGGGGGCATGAGTCCAGACAGGACCAGGTCTAGAGTGAGCAGAGGAGTAGGTTAGATGGGGGCTGAAGTGAATGGTTTTGTGGAGTCAGGAGTCACAGGTTGCAAGGGAATGAAATAAAATGCTTTTCGCTGTTCTCGCTTCGCATGAAATAAAAAATGTGCTGGATTACATTAGTACAAGGTCTAGACTGGAAGTTCTCAACCTTTATTACTCAAAAGTCCCCTACAGTCAAGGTTATTTTTTTAAAGACTGCCTACACAGGTGTGAAACTAACACTAACACAAGTATTTTATTTTCTAACTATTTTGTTTGGTACTGTTTGGTTACCCATATTCTTCAAAATATTCTTCTAAAAACGGTTTAGATTATAATGCAAGTATATGGGGGCATATAATAAGTAAAAAGAAATCGCTAGTTAATACCACTAACAAGGCTCAAAATAGTCCCACACTAGCACAGTAACATAATGAGGGTCCCTACATGCAAAACGAAGCACTGAGAACTGTGTAAGTGTACAGACCATTTAATAAGAAGAACTTTGTGTATACAGACAGGAGCCATCTTTGGAAACAGTCTCGACAATCAAACCACGAACGCCGTTCACTGAACTTCATATAGTTAAGCTCACTTAGCACGCAGTTCGTGGTTCGACTTATCGAGACTGTTTTCCAAAGATGGCTCCTGCCTGCATACACAAAGTGGACTGTCTTTATAAAATATCTTCTTATTAAACGGTCTACTCTGTACACTTAGAAAGTTCTTCATTTTTCGTTTTGCATGTTGGGACCCTCATTATGTTACTGTGTTGGTGTGGGGCTATTTTGAGCCTTGTTAGTGGTATTACCTAGCGATTTCTTTTTACTTTTTAAATGCCCCCATATAGCGTTATACGCTAGACTTTTAGCTTTCTAGAGATAAAACTCTTTACATCCGATTATCATGAAAACAAATCTCAGAGAACGGTTGAATAGGCAATGTGTTATTAGACCAAAGGTTCATTTTGCGCCGGAGTTCTCCTTTAAAAACTTGACTTTTGTGTTCAGCGGAAGAAAGAAAGTCATACAGGTTTGAAATAACTTGCGGATGAGTAAATGATAACAGAATTTTCATTTTTGGAAAAACTCTCACTTTAAGAACAAGTACGACCAACTAGCAGTTAGTTAGGAGTAATCAGTCTTACTTTTCGATATCAGATTAAAATATACGTTTTATGTAACTGATTTACAAAAAGTTATGACCTGCCTTAAAGAACTGTTTATAACCTGTTTGTTTATAAGCATTTGAAGGAAAGACAGCATATCTCTTAGAAGTGGAAATGCAAATATTTTAGATCCAATTGTGATCCAATAGATGTCCATTTTTGAGAGGACAAATTAAAAAGTTTTGTTTGCCAAGGTTAAATGCTGCAATAATCAATAGTCAATTTCACAGTAGAATTTCAATAAATAAACATTTCATTTTATTTACAATTATTTAAACAATTCATTTATTTGAAATTTAATTGATTAATTTTTCAATTATTAGAGAATGCTTTGGCCCCTTTAGACGACCTTCAGAACCGCTGATTTCAGAACCGCTGGACTAGACTGAGCTTTGCTGTGCATGCCAAGTCAGCGCTTAATTTAGTGCCACAGTTGCACTGACAAATCTAGGGTTTGAAGCAAATATTTTGACCTACGCTTTTGTATAAAGAACCTCTGGGATCCAGCATTAGAGTTAAACAGCAAAGATCCCTGACATGCTCAAAATGGACTCAGTCCCTGGCTGCCATCAGCCTTAAGTGCTATTTGGGACGAGAGCAGAGTGCACTCTATCCTGGTTTCTGAGCTGTGTCAAATAGAATTCCGCTCTTTTCAGGACCATGGACAGTGACTGAATAGTCCCTAAACACATTTCAGCACTATAGACAGCGCCAATCTCCTCTTGGCAGAAATGCAACTTAAAACTAAGCAAACACAAACAACTGTTAATCTGTAATAGTTCTTTCGAAGATATAAAAAAAAACCATCTCGCGCTTATCATTGGACAAACGAGAGCAAACGCCATCCTGTGCAAGGCATCAGAAAATATAGACAATAGCGGAAAGCCTGCATGACAACACATCAGTTCACTGTAGATCTGAACAAAACACAGCAACACTGGGAAATATGGTCATGGTCGTACTGATATGGGATGAAAAACAGGTCAACTGGTTAGTCCCCCTGCCCCCCACCCCTTATGCCTTTGCAGATTATAGCCTAAAGCATAAACCCCCATAATAAAGATTGCAATATCTATAATCTCACAGTGGGGTTCTGGGTAAGGGGTTGTGGATCCAAAAGGGAGGGCCTGAGGATATCCACATCCCCCCACACACTGTCTGGGTCTGAAGTATAGGAGGGGGAAATTAAAAAGCTTGAGGCCAGGACAGCTGCAGTTAGTCCTCCACACCAACAGGTGGCACTATTGGGACGCTTTCATAGAATTCTACCAGGAGAAAACATTCCCTCTGCTCATGGGACCACGAAACTTTTTGAGCCAATAATCTGAGAAGTAAATGGCATGTGATAAATTACTCTAAAAGTGTGGAATTCCAGGACTCATAAAAGGGCAAAAAAGTTCTCTATGCAGATTTCGCTCATGTTCAAGTTGGTCATGTGAATTCGCCATGCCGACCAACAGAAAGCTACTTGGTTTTAAAGTTACTTCTGAGAGAGGAGTGCTTCATAGATTCATAGAAAACTATTGACAATGAAAAACTTTGCCTAAATTTGCTGATGTGACCACACCTTAAAAGTGTGAATGAGGGTTTTTGTGGCAATCAGCCAATCAGCTTTAATTTCTACACTGTAAAAAAATATTGACGGTTTAACTTAAAAAAAGTAAGTAACCTGGTTGCCTTAAAAATTTAAGTTCATTGAACTGGAAAAAGTGAGTTAACACAATGAAGGAGATTAATTTAACCATCAGCAACTCAAAATTATATGTTATCTGAACTAAATAAATTATTTAAGTTGATTTGACAAAAGAAAAATGTCGTGATTACTACACTTTAATTTTTTTTTGTTTTGTTGTTGGTTTAACTTAAAAAAGTAAGTAACCTGGGTTGCCTTAAAATTTTAAGTTGATTGAACTGGAAAAAGTGAGTTAATACAATGAAGTAGATTAGTTTAATCATCAGAAAGTCAAAATAATAAGTTATCTCAACTAAATAAATTATTATAAAGTTGATTTGACAAAAGAAAATATGTTGTGATAACAGATCTTGAAAATATTTTTTTACAGTGTAGCAACTTTAAAGTGTTAATTAACCCACAAATTTAATTTCTGTCATTAATTACTCACCCTCATGTCGTTCCAAACCCTTAAGACTTTCGTTCATCTTCCGAAGACAAATGAAGATCTTTTTAATGAAATCTGAGAGTTTTAGGTCCCTTTATTGACAGCTACGCAATTACCACTTTCAAACCCCAGAAAGGTAGTAAAGACATCATAAAAGTAATCCATGTGACCCAAGTGATTTAACCTCAATGTTATGAAGTGACACGAGTGCTTTGTTTGCACACACACAATTGTTGTTTTTTACCACTTTATTTACATATTACTAACTTCCTGCATGCACCACAACATGCGTATTGTGTTGACACGAGAGCAGACACAAACATGTTGTAACTTAAGTGGTAAATAATTTTTTTTGTGCAAACAAAGCACTCGCGACGTTTCATAAAATTGAGGTTAAACCACTGGATTAGTTTAATGATGTCTTTACTATCTTTCTGGTCCTTAATTGCGTAGCTGTCAATGGAGGGACAAAAAGCTCTCAAATCACAGATTTCTAAGAGCCAACAAATAAATAAAATCACTAGTAAAACTTACACCATATCGTATGTTATATATATATTAGCGATTTTGCTTTCGAAATGTCTGCCGATTTTGAATGGCCACCAAATAAATTTGTTGATGCTATGCATTGAAACTCGGAGAAAACTAAAATGGAAACACACCAAGAGCAATACCCACACAAAGCATGCAACAATGGTTGACCACTATGTCCAAGGATGTCCATTTTGGTCCATGGGTAGATGATCAGTAATTTAGGAGAGTCTTAAGGAGAGAAAAGAGAAAGGGCAATTGGATAACCCAATTTCTTCTCTCTTTGTTCTGAGATGACTTCCGTGTGAGGGCTAACGAAGCCCTGCAGCTCCTTGCTATTCTCGTTGCCATATGCCAAACGAGGGAAAGGGCTGCATGGGAATGCTGAAACGCTCCATTAATGATGCCCATTTTCCCTATCTATCTGTCTAACTCTCAAGATGGACGAATAATTCTCCACCCACTTCCTCCAACCGAAAAAATTCCTGCTCAAAAATGTCTTTGCTCATCATTTCATGTTGTTTATCCCTCCTTCTCGCCATCTCTCCCTGTTAATCGCCTTCCATTTTTCTCTTTCTTAACTCCCCCTTTATGTGTGGTCCTCCAAGCATTTGCACAACATATACATATATTTTTTTTGTTCAATCGCTATGAAAATGCCATTTGAATATGTATTGCGGATATCCTAGGCAATTGCCAATGGTGAGCCGCTATGCATAATGCAGCTCTCCCAGTCGCTCATCTGCATTTGCTTAGACACACACTCTCTCACATGCACACGCATAGATCTTCACACCCTGTCCCCAAAGAAATCCGCACACAATCTCTCTTCCGATCACTGTCTCACCTACATAAACATGTCTAAATGCAGACACATATTTTTGGGACGCGCAACTGTTCGACAACAACGCAATTCAACCATCCATTTGCCTCCGAGCCTACCAATTAATTTATTCGCAGATTGTTCAAGGGCCATTTCCGCTGTCAAGCCTGTCTGTATCGCGCTACAACGCTGAATATTTTTTAACAGCTTCCAGTGTCATAATGTTTTCTTTAACCTTTTAAGATGACTCATGAGATTAAGAGAGAGAGAGAGAGAGAGGCTGACTTTCTTCCTCCTTTGTTTTTATACCTTTCCTCAGACAAGCCACTTATCAAACCGATAATCATTTATGCACGGCGCAGTCAAGGAAAAATCAATACTACAGGTGCTGAGTAACTTCCAGCTGAATCTAAAGTCAGCCCTACGCTGCATCCAGTTATAAATGGGTTTATGATAGCGAGAATGAGTGTGTGTGTCGGGCATTTCTTCATAGCTAGGCTGAGGAGGACACATGTACACTTGGTGTTTAGATTACATTTGGTCTGGTATATTAGAGTAAATCTTGCCTGCCACTGTTGTCCCTGTGATTGTTCAGTGCTTTGCGTGAGTGAGCTAGAGTAGATTGGAAACCAGTCACATGTAACCTCCCACATTTGCATGGCAGTCTCTTTGAGAAGAGGGAGAGAGAAAAGTGTGAGACATATCTATACATTTGTTTAAATAATTAGCATTTAGCATTGATCTATCCTGTTTACATTATATAATGAATCAAATATGTGACCATGGTCATGTTAGAGACTGAGGCTGAAAAGTCTCTTCATTTCTAATCTCGTGGGGCTCTATCCCCTTATTTTTGTGGTACTGCAGCATCAGGGAAAAAAAGAAAACATTTACAGCATTTGAATCCATGAAGAACATCAATGGTTTCTTTCCATTGCACAAACAGTTCTTAAAAGTGGAAAAAGGTTCTTTAGATTTTCAAAATATTCTTCACACTATATAAAAAAAAGGTTCTGTTAAGAACTGGTCAATGAAAAGTTCTTCGGCAAAAACTTGGAACCCTTTATTTTTTTAAAGTTGCTCTAAAGTTGTCTTGATACTAAAATGACATGAAACCACAGTAAAAATGTATTTCTCTCTCTGCGTGGAAGTAACTATGTCTGAGATAAATCATGTCCATTCATAATTTACTAAGTACAACATAGGGGAGAACAAGGAGTGTTGTAATACAAGGTGAGTAACACCAACAGAAAGAAGTACAAGAGTGAAATCACTAATACACAGCCACCACCATCCTGAAGTTGAGTGGAGTGGGAAAGTCTCAGTGACCATTTTAATGGATGTTAACATTATATGACTGACACTATAAAATTTTAATCAATTCAAAAGTTTCTTGTATATTCATAAATTTTAACTAATTTCATTTGTGAATTAGATATGAATATATATCAAAGTTTGAGACACAAAAAAACAGAGTGGCAACACTAGCCTACACATTTGCGTTCACAAACAGCTAACGTTAGACGTACGAAATTGAATACAGAAAGAGATGAGAAGGAGGTTTGTTACATAGCAGTGAAGTAACATTACTAACTTAACACAGAAACTACCAGACGTTTGACCTTTGACGAATTGATCGTAAAAATGTATGCTACGACCCACGTATGTAGGCCTACTTATGTGGACAATGATAGTGTGTCACTGGATTGTAAGCAGAATAAACCACACAGTCTCATGAAAGTGCGTATCTGTACCACGATTGTCATTTCTCGTGGCATTTATACGCCAAAAATGGTTTTTGCGTTTATATACGCAATGAAAACCCATGTTTAGGGGGAAGGCGGGTGGGGAGTTCCTTAGCCTACGCCAAAAAGTGCGTATCATATGCACGCGAAAAACGCGTACCATATACACGCAAAAACTATTTTTGCCGTATAAATGGCATGAGAAATGACATTTGTGCTATAGATACTAACTTTCATGAGATCGGACTCGAATAAACAACAACTTTCAGAGATGTCGACTTTTAAAAAGTACTTTTCAGGGTGCAATTGAGGACCTCTCACCACTATCTAAAGAGACGGTTGACAAACAGAAGAAGAAAATAACTTTACTCACCCTCGAGGTTTGTCTCATAACCCCTTTTTACCGAACTGAAAGCCGTTTAACAGAATGTTGACGCTCTTTCCTAAATAAACCCGACTATTCCTGTTATAGAGACGTTTAAACAAAGCAGTATTTATTTCTGTTTGTTTTATGATGAACTATGATGAAAAAATAATTTTATGAAAAAATAAACGGTTGTGTTGTTTTCCCATCCACACTGATCGTCAGATAATGAAAAAAGCGCGCGAGCAGCGTACTGTTGCTATGGTTACCGCTACTTCTTTTCCTGAGCGACTACGTTGTGCACTGACGAATTGTAACTTTTACCGTTACTAAAGAGTTGATTGAAAACATAAGGACAGTTTTTTAACCTCCAACCATTTGATTGGGTGTTTTGGGAGGGTTCAAGATGAGCTTTAAGGGGATAAGTTAACACAAAATGACCCCCAAGTTGTTCCAAACCTGTATGAATTTCTTTCTCCTGATGAACACAAAAGAATGTCGCTAACCAAACCCCATTGACTTTTCCCATAATATCTCAGTCAAAGGGGTGTATCAACTGCTTGGTAACCCATATTCTGAAAAATGACTTCTTTTGTGTTCAGCATAAGAAACTCATACAGGTTTGGAAGAACTTGAGTGTGAGTAAATGATGACATAATGTTCATTTTTGGGTTAACTATCCCTTTAAATAGAGTCGCCAAACACCCTGATAGCGCACGTCACATTCCCCGACTCTTGATGGAACGGATGTTTTGCGCGTGGTGTCCGATTGGATGGACAAGTGGCCCCGACGTGTCGCGAGCAGCAGGTGCTCTCAGGAGGCGACGAGTGTTTGTTCACGCGCTTAACTCACCGGCACACGAGCTCTGAAAGAAGAACAGCGGTCACCTGGCGAAGCGGAACGCGAGAGTGACACAAAGATTTTTATTTTGACCGCACTTCAGCTGAAATGGCAGGTCGAGCGGCGGGGTGTGATTTTAAGTGCAGGGAAGAATAGCACGGCGCTTAACCCAGTAAATCTCACCAGTTTTCCTTTGAGTTTGAAGGGTCTAAAAAGAGTTAATGGTGCATTTTACACAGAGTTCAGACTTGATTTTATATGGATATTTCAGGCTGCATGACTGGTGTAAATAGTCACATGACCAGAGCTGTTTAAATCCATGAAAGGAACCATGCCATAATAAACAATTTGTTAATAAACGAATATTTCAAGAGTCTATGATTAAAACAACAACAATAACACATAATAAATAATAATTATATATATATATTATATATAATATATATATATATTATATATATATATATATATATATATATATATATATATATATATATATAATGATACTCGACTGTCTTTATCCCACAATTGCCTTCAAAAAATTAAATTGTTACTTTACTGATTGCAACTCTCTTGACAGAGAAATGTTTGACCCTGTTGTATTTCCCATCGGATACAGGAAAAAAATACATTCTTCGACTAACTTTTATTTATTTATTTAACTTTTTTAATGAAGAAAAAAAACAGTTTCCACTATCCAGTGAGTAAAATTGTTTAGTTTTTTTGTTTGTTTTTTTGTTTTTAATTCGGAACATTCATAATGTCTAAACATCTTATTTTCAAGAAGAAGAAAAGTTCAACTTACTATACACAATTCATGTGAGTAACGTGTTTATCTGTGACTCATGCTTCACACATGGCTTTAGCCTACTCTTTATTTTTATAGAGGAAATATCGTATTAAAATGAACACAGTGGCATGGAAAGAAGAGAGGAACAGGTGTATATGACGAGTATAACAATATATATATATATAGAGAGAGAGAGAGAGAGAGAGAGAGAGAGAGAGAGAGAGAGAGAGAGAGAGAGAGAGAGAGAGAGAGAGAGAGAGAGAGAGAGAGAGAGAGAGAGAGAGAGAGAGAGAGAGAGAGAAATAAATGGAGTCCTTATGGCCAATGACCTGATTTACTTTTGGAGTGGGGGATGCGGCAGATCTCCTACTAATTGCGCAGCTGGGAAGAACAGGGGATTTGATGGGGGGAAAAGAGAAAGGAAACCAATTTTGCATATTTCTATGAGGGGGAGACCGGGTGGGATGGAGGTGTCCTGATGTGAGCAGCTGGTTTGACATTGCGAGCAGTTTGGAGGTGAAATCTCGTGGGGACTTTTTTTTTTTTTTGGAAATGTCCAGCTATTTCTGTTATTGTTGATATAAAACATACACATGGCCATTATTATGAATAATAATAATATGTCTGACTCTGAAAGATTCTGATGTGTTGGGCGTGCATGGCGAGCTCCTTTCAATCACATTTTAATTTAGGCAAATGTTCAGAAAATCGGATCAGACCGGATAATATCGCAGCCACCACACAAATTTGTCGACCTGACGACTGCTGATCCTTAAAATAAACAGATACACACAAGCGAACACACACTGTCTTTACCACCCCTTTATTCATGATTTAATACCAAGCAAATATGTTATAAATAAAATTATTAAAGCTAAAAAAAATGTTTGATATTTAAAAAAAAAAATCGAGACCTATCACAAAGAGTATTCAACATCTGGATAATAACATGGATGCATTCTAAAATATTATAGGCTAAGGCTTTATTATTATAGTTTAATAATATAAGTAATACTGTTTGATATTATTATTGTTCATAATAATATTAATTATAATTTTTTTCTCAAATTATAACTCACATGCATTCAACCTTCAATACTGCAGCATCCCTCTGTGCCTTTTTCATTTCATTTAGTTGCATTTCCATAAAAAGACAAGCTGACCCTCGAGACGACAATTTACCCTGGATTCGGTTTCCCAGCCCGGGGTTCAGGTGTGAGGCAGAGGGGTAATATGTTACAACTTGCCCGGGTCACAATAATGCATAATAATACATTTAAAATGGCTGCTGATTTCTAAACAAAAACGACTAAAATGTGTTCTTATGATAACATACAATTATTTCTGGAAAGGTGGAAAAAAAGAGCTTTTTAAGGAGAAATGTTTCTACATTCCTTGAAAGTGAAAAAGATGGAGGCGCGGCCCTCTCGGAAAAATACGCAGTCCTAATGCATATGCATGTATGATAATTGATGTGCGTTTTACATCTCCTATCGACCGTGTCATCAGAGCTTAAGATACAAGATAAGATATATATTGTGAGAATTACATAAAACACAATATAAACTGTGAGAATTATTAAATAAAAAGAGAACATGACAAAAATAAGTTTGTTTGCGCCCTCCATATCCCGTTTTTACGCACTTTACGCCCTACTGCACCCTTCCTCCCCCATACAAGAACACACACAAACATACACAAACACACATTAATGCACACTACAGTTCTCTGTCACAAACCCACACACACACACTGGAAGAAAAACAGAATAATTCTGAGCTTACACCCCCGATTAAATAACATTAAAATATATTTTTTTCTAAAAAAAAAAAAAAAAAAAATTCTAAAGCATCCAAAGTCAAGTATAACCAGGTAAAGCATTCGCATTTGTTCGTGGGCAAATAAAAAGTCATACTTGACGATGCAATATCAAATAAAGAACACTTCAAAACATCCGTTTTGAAAAGTGGTTTCATCCCAAAATATTTTGCCAGATCATTTTAGGGGAAAAAATATGAGCAAAAACTGAAAGCATATCTCCAAGGCTGGAGGGTAAGGAAAGGAGGGGCATGTATGCTGTGAGGTGTCAAAAACAAAATTGTTGAGGAGACATCATGACAGAAATTGATGCGTAAAACTAACTGAATGAGCAAATAAATAACCTTAATTAAGATCAAAATAAACCACATCTTCGTTTTCCATTAATACAAATTCAAATGTGCCATATCAAACCCACCATCAGCACAGTCAAACCAGGAATCTGTTGGCTTAGAAAATGGAGGACCACTAATTGCACCAGTGCTAATTGGAAATGAGGCTGCATAAGCCATTCTATTTTTCACATGATCTATGCAGATATATTCACCCTTCACCACAGACACATGCTTTTTTATTACAAAATAGCAATTATTATTTTGCCTAAAGGCATAAAACAGCATGTAACTATAAACAACGAACAGACATATTGAAATCCAAGAAAATTACATTCTTATTCTAGCGCAGTAAAAAAAAAAAAAGTATCAAGAGCTGAAAAAATGACACCTCACTGACCAACTCTACTTTTCCCAACAAGCAACATACAGAAGGCCAAACGTGTATGACAAATGCACACGACCGATGCAAAAATCTGCTCCCATTCTACATATTCATAACTCAACAGCATATTCATATCTTGCATACAAATCATGCTATCTCCCCCATCTTTGCGCACGGGAACATGCAGATCCTACAGCCTCATAATCTTCTGTTCGCCGTAAATCGCCGACTAGAGAAACAATTTCCCCCGTTTTAAGCAACTAAAAACATTTTGAACGAAGTTGTATATTAGTTTTAGAGGGAAAGAAACTTCCTAAAATCCAGATATAAGAGCGCACAATAATATAACGTTGAAACTCCTTCCACTGAACTTGGAACGCTGCAATTTTTGTGCAAACAAATGACCACTTAATTGATTTGAATACATTTTGCAGTTATTTTCCCACATTGTAAGTCAAAAAAGCAGCAATAAATAAATAAACTGACTACGTACCTTCTTGAAAAGAATACAGCAGGAGTAAAGTTACCAGCCACATGCCATAAATAGCAGGTATATTTCTCAGGAATGTTTTGCAATCCCGACGTGTGCACTGTGCAGTATTCGGCCAGGCGAGGCTCCGTGCAGGAGTGGTGACGATGCTCCCCGGCGATCTCTCCAGCCCTAGTCCCGTACTCGTCAGCGCCGAGAAGCGGGGAAGACTTTGGTCCCGCCTCTCGTACCCTCCCCTCCGCGGGACCGTCATCCGAACGGCCCCTCCTTCGGTAGTCTAATGGTACGGCGAGATGGAGAGGTGCTGGTGCGCGGCCAGAGAGAGACGCGGCGAGGACGGCGCGCGGAGTTTTGTTGGTGGGGGTGGGTTGAGTGCATCATAGAGGACAGGACTTAACATGTTGTTGTTGTTGTTGTTATGAGCGGTCCACGTGGCTGGAGTCAGCCGGGGCATTCTGTGGCACTCAATGTAACCATGGCGCACCTGGGGACTAAATGTCTGCTTTTTTTACGCACGGCGGATCACTTTTCGCGATATCAACGGCTTACCCTTTATCGTCAGAAATCTCGCATTGATTCAACAGCTTAAACCTTGTGTGGTCTCCCAGCCAGACCTGTTTGCTGGTTTTAGACACTTTTCAACAAACCATGACGGAAAACCAGCATCGGAGACCACTTTAAACCAAGATTCGCAAATCAAACCATGTGGGTTTTTTTTTTTCCCGCAGGACTGAGAGTGATTTAAAAGTAAAGTTCGTGTAAATGTTGCGCGCAAAACGCTCCGCGTACGTTCTTTAGGTCACTACTCTTTGAGTGTCACGCGGGCAGCACGAGACCCTGTCACGCTTTCTCCATACATTAAAGTATGTGAATGAGGGAGAACGCGTGCTTCAGAGGCGCTCCGAAGAATGTCTGAATCGCCCGCATTGTTCCGCGCTCAAAATGAGAGGAATGACATGCGAAGGGCGTATCGCGTATTGTCTCGAGTGGCGGATAATGCTCACAGACCACCCCGGCTTTATCGTCTGGTGACTATAGTGTCTTTCCACAGCAGCAAAGTCTGCAAAAAAAACCCAAATATTTATATGAATAGATTTTATTAAGCAGGGGAAATTGTAATTAGGCTAGACAGCATTATTAAACCCTTATAATTAAGATTAAGCAAACGATTTTGTATATGGAAATCGGTGAAACATTTATCTTATAAGAGTAAAGCAGTGATGGAAATGGAATATTTTGATAATTGAATGTAACAATTTAACAAATTACAGTATAGCACACTACCTCCCCACTTAAGAAATGACAACAATGTGTAAAGTGATCTATGTGTAATGTCTGCAACCAATGGTTACAGTGTTTGGCTTGATGGTTCTGCCCCAGTGCTCTGGTTTCACACTCCCACACACACTCTCTTCGGGTAATTATTGATCTGTAACATGCTGTGCTGCTATTGATTATAGGCTATGTGCAGCCCTGTCAGAGATTAAACCGATACAGAAATCCATCACACCGACATGTGATTCTACACACGCTGACAGCAACTTATCCTTACCCGGCCCCAGACAATGCTGGGACAGTCAGAAACACACTAGTTCATGTCATGTCATTTCACATCATTTCAATGAAATAATCATTAGTGAATTTATGTTCAAATAACATAATCTTCCACCCCTGATTAAGGGTATATGTCAATTATGACTACTCTATTTAATAATATTTATATTTTCAACTAATAGCATTTTCAGCCTAGTTTAACAAATCTTAGTTTAACCACGTTAAAGTTTAACAAATCTTAGTTTAACCATGTTAAATCCATCCAATTCTGCAAAGTTTATTTGCTTACACTCTAAACATGCTGGGTTGTTTTAACCCAACTTTGGGTCAAATACGGACAAACCCAAACGTTGGGTTAAAAATGTAATAATAAAAATGTAACCCATTGGCTGGGTTAGTCCATATTTGACCCAAAGTTGGGTTGAAACAATCCAGCAATTTTTAGAGTGTACATGGCGCTATTAAGAACAAAATTTCATTTCAGAGAGTACAAAATGGCAACAATTCACTGCCAGTCCCTCCAGAAAAACGCGATTATGCGATCGCTGAATTCAATGCAAAATCAGCCAAAGTCCGCATATTTATGCGGGGGGCCGCATTTTTTCAAATACGCCGCACTTTCGCCGCATAAATTGCCGATTTCTGTGCAAAATATGCAGGGTTTGCATAATTTCATAATCCTCGCATTTTCGTTGCTAAAAAAGTCACATGTATCTTAGCAGAAAGTTGAAAAATGTTGCGTTTGCTTTCACACAAGAGCAGCCATTTCCCCCTGTTTCCATGGGAACGTTATGAAGTGACGCAATTACGCGACGCCAGACAGACTCACGGAGGCGATTGACATCTCACAAATCGAACTCGTATAACTGTCTGTCACACGTTCTACCGTCACATCGTTACTTAATAAACAACATAAGATAAAAGAAGTAGCATCAAACAGAAATTACCCGCACACATGGGGCGTTCGAGGCGCACATATAACACTGCAGAGAGTTCAACAGGGAGCGCGCAGCTCTTAAAGGGGCCACACCTTATTTACACTCGCTACAGTCTGAAATAAAACAAATGTTCCCAGCACTTTCTATGATGTAGTATGCTTGCTTATCAAAGGAAGTAATAAGAAATGACTCTTACATTAGCCTAGTGAGAACAGGGTGTTGGGGAAACACTTTTTTTCTCTTTTTCATCAAACCGCAATTTTTGCAAATTCCTGCAATTTCATCGCATAAAATTGCATAAATATCCCGCATATTCCATCGCATTTTTAAAGAAAACGGGCCGCATAATCAATCAATTTTTGCCCACAACAATCACTAAAAATCTCCGCGTTTTCTGGAAGGACTGAATACTATTATGGTAAATGTTATATATATAAATCGCACGTTTTTTCACAAATTTTTGGAAATTACCACCACAAAATCAGTCATTTTGATCGCAAAAATCACAAAAAAAAAAATCGTGAAATCCTGGAGGGACTGCACTGCGTTAAAATGTATTAATTAATTAATTTCTGGTATAGATAGAAAACAGTAAATATTCGGACAAAGCCAGATACCTTGCATTGACATTCTTGCGGTCTGCTTTGGGAGAGTGTCCCTGCAAAAACTACCAGGGCCTGAGATAACATTTTTATGGGTCAGCCCCTTCTACAATATTATCCAATGACTACTAACACAGTCTCATCCCAAGAAGTCATATAACTGACGTCTTGGGACGTCTTTTGACCATACGTCAACATCCGCCTTTTTAGGGTACCCTTAAACGTCGGTTACATGACGATCCCGGGCAGTCATACAACTGATGCTTTACCTTTAACGTCGGTTAGGTGACGGGGTAGGTTTAGGTCTGGGGTAGGGTTAGGATCCGATAACGTCATGTAACCGACGTTTAAGGGTACCCTAAAAAGGCGGTTGTTGACGTATGGTCAAAAGACTTCCCAAGACGTCAGTTATATGACGTCTTGGGATGACTATACCATAAAGGATCTTTGCAAGCCCCCAACATAATCATTGAAAAAAAAATTGCATTTTTGCATCCAATGCAAAAATTGTACCTTTTAAGGGTAGAACCACTTGTCACTGGGGCAGAACCTCTAAAGGGTTCACATTAGTACCATAAGAGTACCGTGACGTAACGATATGTAACTTTTAGGGTTGATAAGGAAAGACACATTTTTCAGAGAGGAATGTGTCTCGTGTCTAGTAACATTCCTGGTTGGCCTCACCTAACATTGGCCCTAGTTTTGGGTTGGGTTAATCTTAATGATGCGTTCACTTGGGTTCCCTTGGTTCTTTTGGTCCGGACCAAAAAAAGAAAACAATACATTTTAGTCATGGTTCGCTTAGCCATCAAAGTTATTTTTAACACCTAAAGATAAAGAACAAAAAAGATCTGCTGCAAGGATAAGCGGTACTTTAATGGGCAAAGTCACAACTATGATGAGAGAAATAAGGTATGTTTGAGAATTCTGTCTTTTAAGGGTCGCATCTTGTGGCATCGTGTCCTCTTTTTGGTTCGCTTACTTACATGTCTTTGGTCTGTTTTGCATATTTCAGTCGAACTGCACCAGAGTTTGTTTGGAAGCAGTCCGAGACCCATCTCTTCAGCGGTCTCTGTCAACTTGTTTGGTAAACACATGGGTTCAGAGCAATTGCACTAGGGTTTGTTTTACTCAAATTAACATGCCAAGCGTTGCCTAAGAGCAACCAATGTAGTTAGGGTGAATGACCAATAGGGTCAAGCACAGTGGCACAATGATGTGAAATTCGTATGACTCTTTGGTGTCAAGGGATGACCCCTGATAACCTTAGGGGGTCACTTGGCCAGTGTTGTAGTCGAGACCCACTCATTTGAGTCCAAGTCAAGGTCTAGACCCGAACAGGTTTGAGTCCAAGTCAAAACATGCAGTCAACATGCTCCCGAGTCCATGACTGGACCAAGACTATGACTCTTCACTTTGCCATTTGCACACATAGGGATTATCCCACCGGTAAGCTCCTGAATATTTCTGATACGGAAACTGTTGTTTTCCTGCAGTGGTTTCTATGGAAAAGAACAAGCAGAGAAACGAGCAGTTGAGCAGATCAGCCCGACTCTTTGTTTCCTACAGAGGCCTCTCTCTACCTCTCCTCTCAACTCACTTATGTAACAAGTGGAAATATAGAAGATGGAACGCTACCCTTACCCTCCCACACACTTATGGAGACACACAATCACTCTGAAAGAAAGTACAAGCCACACTGGGCTGAAAGAAACCAAGAACTGTCTATCTATCTAAACAATGTGCATCAGAGAGGAAGTGACCACTGACTTGCAGGCAGGCAGCTACTGTTGAAATCATTGCTAATACAAATCATCTGCATCACTCTCTCTCATCTGTTGCCTGGAGAAAAGCGAAGAACGAGACAGAGAGAGAGAGAGTCTGCCAATGAGGAGAAGGAAGGAGAGAGAGTGGAGAAGGCAGAAGCGGGTGGGCTAATGAGAAGGGTAATGCTAATACGCAGACAATCAGAGTCCCCCCTCAGGCCATGGCTACATGGTAGAATCATATTAACGCTAATGTATCTGGTATTAATGCAGAGAGCGCCCCTCCCCAACCAAATGCCTGCAAGGTCACTGAGGGTAGAGGGTGGTAGCAGAGTGGAATCGAGAGAGCAAGGGTTGGTGCCTACCCACCTCAGCCACACGCAGGTAACGGGAGGGCACTAATAATAGCTAGCCATCCGTATTAGTGGCTAACCGTTTCTCGCAGCTCCCCCTGCGGTATGGCCGCCTATTAGAGTGCTTTATGCAAACTAGCGCCATGCAGATCCAAAATGGCGGCCGAGGAGGCCCAGATGGTGCTTTGGTTTGGCATGGCGGCGCACGACTTGCCCAGTTTCGCTGGGGCTGCACTGGCGCTAATTAGCCAGCCTGATACAGAACTGAACGCCATGTTACGCTCGCCAGCTTTAGTCAAATGAATCAGTGAGCTGCACCAAGTCAGTCAGCTGAGGGAGGGACCCGCGACTGCGCATGCGCAACAGTCTGTTTTTTTTTGTTTTGTTTTTTGCAAGACCAAATGTTTTATTTCGTAATTTATGTTTTTTTTTTTTCCTTATTTTTTTGCAGGCTGAGGAGGGGGTTTGTTTTGCGTTAGTGGAGACGAGACTGTTGAACCCGAGCTTTCGGGATGAATTTGGTGTATTAGAGGGTGGGTGTGATTGTGTCTATGTGCATGAGGGAGTAAGTGAATGAACGTGTGTGGAAACAGGAGGATATTTCTGGAGCTCTCGCTCTCCCTGCAGCCTGTTGAGGGGGGAGAAATCGGGGGGAAGAGGAAGGTGGTGAAGCGAGACGTCAGGGGGGTGTTAATTTATTCAAATGAGCAGGGGAGGATAATGAAAGAGAGAGGGAAAGAAACAGAGAGAGAGAGAGGAAAAGAGGGGAATGGGGGTTGGTTGTTTCGCTTTGCAAATCTCTCATCTCCTGATCTTCCTCTTTTTTTCATGTGTTTATCTTATGAGAATCTCTCGCCATTATGGTCGGAAGAAACAGTGGAGCAGGAACTGGAGAGACGAGAAAAGTCGGGAAAAGGTGAAGGGAATTTATGGATAAGCTATCTGTGAAGGGCTTAGAAGGATGTAAATGTAATAAAATAAGTATCAGTATATGTTTTATAATATAAATGTATAAATTCTAAAGAACATATATATATATATATATATATATATATATATATATATATATATATATATATATAATTAAACTGTATTCCTAAAGACTAAAATGTATCAGCAGAAAATGAGCTGAAAGTACCCTGTTTAATTCTGCTTTCTAAATGATTAAGTGCTTGTAGACTTCTTTGACCACAGAGGACAGTGTATGATCTTTTGTAACTCAGTTCAATCCAAATGATCCTATCACAAAATGAAATATTTCTCTTAAACGCTCATGAGGTCGAAACGGGATGATATTTTCCCCTGGACTTGGGTGTGTATATGAGAGTGCGATAACGATATGCAGTGCATTTGAATCAATTAGAATACTTACTGACATCTAGTGGGAAGATCTTACAATGCAGACAAGGGTTAAAAAACAGTTAAAACAAAATAATACTATTATTTATTTACACACATTCATTTTATTTCTTCCATGAAGAACAAATGGTGAATATCTGAAGAACAGATAGCTTGAGTAGACAGACAGATAGACAGATAGATAGATAGATAGATAGATAGATAGATAGATAGATAGATAGATAGATAGATAGATAGATAGATAGATAGATAGATAGATAAGACAGTCCATTTTTGCAGTACAACATGGTTTGTTCTGTTCTAAAGTTAAAGTTTCCATCCAGACCTGTGTGTCTAGATTGTATCTTGATTCCCACACTACAGTCAAACAGCCCCCCTCCCTCCCCCTCCCTCCAAATTAACAAAGCCAAACAAGCGGATTTATTTTCACGACAACTTAAACCAGTATATCTTTAAGCTCTATAAGCAGGAGTGTTAAAATGCTGACCAACTGCTATAAGACCCAGTGCACTCAAGTATACCCTACAGGCCTAAACACTTCTCCATGTGTGGGAACCGACCAGCACTGACCCTCTCACCATTAAGAGCACCTGTAAGCAGACCACTATTTACACTTTATTCTGCAAGCTTATTGAGATTATTATCACATTAAAACTGCAGCAGAAGGTATATACTTGCTTTATCTTATTTCCATATGCAAAAAAAGAAAAAAAAGAAAAAAAGAAAGAAAACTTAGATTTCTTCAATAACTTAAGGGCAACTTACTAACTTAATAAAGCAAAAGGGTCTAAACTACATCAACGCCTGGTTTTACACCTAAATTGACATACATTCTGCTTTGTTTGGGTTCCAGATTCAGTTTACGTAGGGGGGAGAGGGGTAAGATGAAGTATTTTTGATTAATATTAAGTCAAAATTTAAGGTTTAAACAAAACCATAAATATAACTTGAGAATATAATTTAAATTTGGCTGCAAAAATTGGTCAAAATTATAATTTTTTTATATTATATACAGTATATATATATATATATATATATATATATATATAACATGTATAAAAAATGTATATATACATATATTTCATAATTAATTGAAGATATAGAAAAGCATATAAAAGAGCAATATAAATATGAATAAAAAAAATAAGGAGATTTGAGGACTGGAATTAACTTTTGCACAACGTTCTAACTTTTTTACCCTTACAAACAAACAAACAAACCATTATTTACCCATAGTTGGTCAGAAGAAAAGTGGATGTTACTTGTTCAGATGACAATTAGGGTGAAAATTATTATAATGGCCATACTTCCAAAAAGTAGAATCTGATTCTGAATGCCAGTATTCACACCGGCACGGTCACTGACAGCTGCACACTCTTCTCAAACATTGTGTTCAACATTGTGTGTACAACTCACATACAGTTAATAATTCCGCGAATAACTGCAATTACAGAGATGGCGACAAAGAGGAAAAACTGCGGACTGCAGCTTAAAAAAAATGAAATGTTGAACTCTTTATGCACATAATATACAATTTTCTGAAGGAAACCCATTATGGGGACAAACAACGCTGTTCCGTTGTGTGTTAATGAAATATAAGAAGAAACAAGCAAGAGAGACTGAGAGAGGGGAAAGAGAAGGAGAAAGATGAAGGTGTCGCTGTAGCTCATGTGTGCGCCTGACAGGCCCTGTCTCTGCCTTTAATGACTTATTTATTCAAGCATAATTAAGCTCAGGCCTAGAGCGCTGATTAATGCTCTATGTCAGCATGCAGAACAATACCTCAAACTTCCTGAGCACTGGCTCTTCTCCAGCTCTCCGTTTCTTTCTGTTCGTGTAACCGTGCAGTTCCGTAAAGGCAATGAACAAGACTTTGATATGCAGCATGATATACAGAAGGCTACATGATGTAGAAAGTATGTAAGTTGAGTTGACCTACCATGTATATGTGTATATATATGCTCCTATGTATATAGGTTTCTACATTTCTGAATGCGGGCTGAGGCTAGGACTTAGTGAGTTTGAAGTGAAAGTATGAACGTGCAAGATGTAAACAACACTGGTCCAGAAGCACTTCCTGTTTCAGTTTTTTAACACTACATAAAAGCTGGGATAAAATACAACCAACAGAAAATATAAAACTGAATCAAAAAGTTAAACATGTGAAATAAAGAAAACAGTTACAAACTGAAACAGGAAGTGTTTCTGGACCAATTTTGTTTGCATCTTGCAAAATGGTCTATAGCACAAATGTCATTTCTCGTGCCATTTATATGCCAAAACTACTTTTTGCGTGTATATGTTACGCGTTTTTCGCGTGCATATGATACGCACTTTTAGGTGTATAATAAGGTCATTGCACGCAAAAAAAATTTTTAGCGTATAAATGGCACGAGAAATGACAATCGTGGCATATGGAGAGCGGGGCACAACCTAATGCTTTTTGACTCTCTCGGTTTATGTAAATCTACTTACGGTTTAGAGTATAATTTTTTTCCCACATTAATTTCCAACATGTCTACTACAATTATGTGGTTTTTTTTTCGTTTGTTTTTTAATAAAGTGCATACTTTTTTCTTGATTTACCCTGAAAGAATGGAAGTGAAATGTGACAACATGCCCCATAGGTGGGGTACATTGTAACATGTGAGGGGCACATTGTAACATCACCATATAACAGCTTAAAATCATATCTGATCTAAATCAAAAAAATACCAAAATACTTCCAAAATATTTTCTTAATAAAATACAATTATTAACTTTTTCATATAAAATAATGGCATTTTTTTAATAATTAAAAATAAACTCATTTTTAAGTTTGATGACAAATGCCCCGGAAAACACAGATATACAGCATAGTTCAAAACAAAATAATAAATAATCATTTCTGAACATTGATTCTCAGTCTTTATTTACATGTTTGTCATGTTTTCTCAATAGAATTCATAAAAGTATAGAATATAATAGCATATTTCTAATAGGGGCACATTGTAACACAGTGTTACAACATGCCCCAACTGCACAACTGGGGTTTAAACCCTGCCAGTGTCTTCTGCTAGTTAGCGAAGCATTAAAGAACCATCAACTGTTAAACAACAGATTGGGGATTAAAATAATATCAGATTTGTCTAATTTTAAATAAACCCAAAAAAATAGAGATGAAAAATTAACTTAAGTAAGAAAAGTACTTTTGCTTGGTTAAACAAATGTTCAGTGATATCTTACAAAGATTTCAGAATTTTGGCGCAACTATTTCTCTATATAGTGTTGAAATGGCAACAAATAAAAACACCAAGTTTTGTCATGCCAGCATGTGTGGAAGTATTTAAAACAAGCGTGTTACAACTAGCCCCGCGTTACTTTGTGCCCCGCGCTCCACTACGCACTTTCATTGCTGAAGCTCAACTCTGCGTAACCAGAGAATGAACCTCATTGGTTCTCACACTCACTCATCAAACAAACATGCTCGAGCTTCCGTTGATCATTAGCCTATATGTTTGAGTTGATGAATGTTTGAGAATAAAAGCCTAAATTCAATCTGTTCATCATATAAAGCACTTGAGTCTCTTCATAAAATTTAGACTAAACCACTCGATTCAAAAGGATTAGTTTTACGATCTCTTTATGAACTTTGAAGCATCGAACTGCTAGTTGTGTAGCTGTCAATGACAAACATCTCTCAGATTTCTTCAAAAAGATCTTAAACAAAAGTAATATTGAGTAGCCTAATTAAAAACAGAATTTCCAATTTTGGTTGAACTAACACTTTATTGTTTTACTCATACTAAATAAATATAAGCTCATATGCACTTCTTGTTCTACACCTAAGAGACATATCAGTGAAAAAAGAATCAGTTGATTTGTGAAGACAGCAATCACATGTTTATTTTCTCAAATAAAAATAAAACACCTCGTAAATTCCTACAAACACTCAAGTCTCAGTTAAGCTCAAGCTTCAAAGAGGGCAGAAGTATCCATCAAAAAGAGCTCTTCGATATATGAACGGATAAATAAAATAAGTAAAGTTAAATAGGCAATGCCTACCTGCACTGGATGTGCTGGTTTCGTCCTCGTCTCATATTTAACACATCTGCGATTCAGCAACTACACGCTAAAGCACTCACATTAGTGTAAAGTAGCCTCGTTGACAAGTTTAGCGTGAGCAAGGGCAAAACACACACGAGACAGTACCATCAATGGCCTATCGATGGCGATATCACTTCTTCTGTAGCGGAAATAAACTGCTAAATGTAACGAGGTACAAATGTATTGTAGAGTACGCATACTTATTCAAAAATGTAGTCAAGTAGAGAGTAAAGTTGCTAATATCGTTTGATACTGACTTACAAAAAGATCTTTAAGTAAAGTAACTAGTTACATTTACTCAAATAGGCTACTTTGTAGTACAGCACAACAACTGATATTGTTTAGACACCGAATTAAGGAAAAAAACAACAACAAATCAACAAATAGTCTATATAAATATATCACTAACTAAACACGTTTTTTTAAAAAAATAAATAAATAAATAATAATTCATAATAAAATAGCAACATTTTATGTACAATTTGAATATATTCATGGTGATGCCTAAGCATGATCTTTTTTGTCACACTAACAAACAAGCTAAGATAACGTTTCTCTTTTTTCTCTGTGTAGCCTAGATATAAGAAGTGTGAGAAAAGTCAAGAAGTTTCATGCCATTTAGATGAAGGGAACATGTTTGAAATGAGCAAATCATTTAGAGTCGCCCATAAACCCCAACAGCGCATTAGGTTTGGGGAAAAAAACACACTTCCGACGTATTCAGGTGTGACAAAGTCCTAATTTACCCCTGATGGCAGTGTAGGCCCCTGTGTTTGTTTGGTTTATATTATTTCTGTAAATGTTTGTTTCTCATTATTTGGTAACTTTTTTCTAGTCTGAGGTGCACATTAGACTGATAAAAAAACACCAGGTTTATTTCATTATTTTTGTTATTTGGGATTTACATAAAGTTTTACCCTCATTTGCAAAACTTACCTTCTGGGTTCATGTTTGCAGCATTGTTTCCGGGGGTGTCTAAGAGGACGCGCGGCCTTCCTGTTCCTCCTTTTATGGCTTATGCCATCCCAAAGAATTCTGGGTAGTGTAGGCATAGTCCATTTCTCAATGGGAGCAGGGGGTTATTGTTTCATGTTTTATTGTGTTTATGTTTATTGTATGTAGAAATGTATTTGTTTATTATTTGTATTATTTTCCTTGTATGATTTTAGGTAGATGTGTTTTGAATATTATTTTCATTTTCAGTATAGTAGCCTATGTGAACATTATTTAAATTCCCTACTACTGTAAAATGGTTGACCCTTTCAGTATAAAGGAATGTATGTTTAAGGAGGGTCACTCACCTTGAGTGGTTTTATGTTATTTTTTTATTATGATATTCTATATTTGGAAGTCAATAAAGATTTCACTGACTGCAAGCAGTGTCTCCTGCCTTTGCTCTGGTCACGTCTTCAAATCAGGGAAACAGATTTCTTAGATTTCTTTAAAGAATCAAAATGTACATACTAAATCTTTTTTACAAAGCAGCCATTGCTTTCAAGGAAATTCAGTTTTCTATGCACTCACATGTCATGAAATGCACATGCTTTCACAACCTCACATACTGTATGCTGATTGTTTTGTTATTAATATATTTTGCATATTATGTTTTCAACAAAGCTATGTGTTATTAAGTTAATATTTTTTTATTATTATTATAAATTGTTTTGTTACTTATTTGTGGAGACCAGATATATAAAAAATTTAGAGGGGGCTATTTGTTTTTAATGACTCTACACGTTTGATGAAAGAAACCATCAAATTATGAGGGATATATATATATATATATATATATATATATATATATATATATATATATGAAGAGTTCAGATGCAAAAGCCTCTAAATGCCATTTTAAATTTTCTTCTTTAATGATGATTTTTATCAAACTTGTATATTTAAGTTCAGTAATTTCACTTAAATAACAATTAATAGGTAATTATCATTGCCATTTAAGTGAAATTACTGAACTTAAATATACAAGTTTGATAAAAATTATCATTAAAGAAGAAAATTTAAAATGGCATTTAGAGGCTTTTGCATCTGAACTCTTCATATATATATATATATATATATGATATTTTAATTAAGAGGGAAAAACAAGGAATTTATCAGACAAAATTAATTGGAAAAAAGTCATTTTATTTTACAATGCAAAAACAATTCAAATAAAATTGATTACAACATAATCAGTTATTAATATTTCATTGGTTCTCTCTTGTTTTTGCATGTGTTCATAAATTTCTTTATATGAAAGCCTGGCCATTATTTCCGCACAATTTGGCACGTTTCATTGCGTTATCACAAATAAAACAATCGAATCCTATACGCAATATGCTTTCAAAATCACATTTTTTATAATATTTGTATAAAGGGTAATTAGGCCACTAATAATAATAGCAGTGTAATAATTACTCTTGATGATTATTTTAGCATTAACATTTAGAGCATTTATTTGCATTAAGAAAATAATGCCGCTGCTGTTCAGTTCTTTATTTTTTAGTAGTCTGTGTCATGTTGTATACACTCTAAAAAAATGCTGGATTGTTTCAACCCAAATTTGGGTCAAATATGGACAAACCCAAATGTTCGGTTAAAAATGCAATAAAAAAATTACAGTTGAAAGTGAAAGTTGAAGTTTTAACCCAACATTTGGGTTTGTCCATTTTTGACCCAAAGTAGGGTTAAAACAACCCAGCATTGTTTAGAGTGTATATATGTTTTAGATGTTTTCTAATGATATTTAATGCTTGAAACTGTTTACATTTGTCACATTTGAAGACAGCCTAAGTAATCGACAGGAACCTGAGTGAAGCAGAATTTAGCCAGTCAGTTTATCTCTGATCTTTGCACAGGATGCAGGTTTTAATCTTGAGAAATGATCGTTCAGGATTAGTGAATACGCACAGATCTGCATAAATCTGTGCTTGCTCAGGCTAAACAAACCTCGGGATGTTTCCTGGAACTCCACCGAAGCCAAACATTACACATTTAAATGGAAACGTATCAGTTTTACAGAATTTAAGTGACGTTCTTAAAGAAGATTAAGGCTATGATGTTAAGGAAATAGCCACGTTAGTTACAATATATCAATAATAATTAATTTTACTGTTATTATGTTATATACTCACATGCATATGCATTTGTTTATGATACAATAAACATGGAAATATGCTAACATTTTCTTCTATTTGTTATATTGTATTAGTATCACATTCAGACATGAAATGCAATTTTAAAATTAAAACAAAGTACTCAATGCATCAAGCATCATCCCACCACAAGTTTTACAGTGCAACACCTGAGGCTGAATTTGATTTGAAGGTTTTATCCCAAAAGCTGACATTTACTGCCCTCTAGTGTGTAACATTTTATATTATCAAAAGGTTATAAGGTATATGCTCTTATTTCACGTTTTAATATGGTAAATCAAAGTTGCACGGATATATACACAATTTCACTAATCATGAAATACTTTCTCAACAAAACGTTTAACCTTTATTGGTATCTAACATCATTATCTGTTTTTCCAAATCAATGTTTTTAATGAAGCAAATCAATTAAATAATGAAAAAAGGTATAATAATAGGGCTGTTCACATCCCGAAAGCATCCAGTACAGACACGAGCCATCTTAAATGTCTTCATCTACATGCTTCGCCTGACAGACACACAAATACACAGACATAGACCATCAGCTCATGAAAATCAAACATGAAATATATAAATATATTATTGCTTTCAAAGTTACAGTAACATGGTGACAAACTCATTCCAGACCCTGGAGCAGGAAACTATATCATTAATTTTAAGTCCACAAAACAACAACAGTAAAAGCAACAATGTGTTCTTCTCACGATATGAAGCCTATTTTTCATTGTTTTATGTGTGTTTTTTAAATCCCAACAAATAAAAGTAAACCTACTATAAGATATATTCACTAGTAGGAAGTGACAACTAGCGCCAATCTTATCTCGTTTGAAATGACAATATATTTATAATACTCTGACCACTAGATGTCACCAGAAACACATCATTAATTTAAGTGCACTTACTTTACGCTTGCCACACCGTCTGATGCGGTTACCTACAGGAACAGACATTCATTAGCCTACACATTACATGAGTGATGTTACATGACTCATCATACGACACAAACACACACACACTTACCTGTCAGGAGAAGGATAGACAGCACCACAATGACCCCTGCAAACACCAGGCCTCCAATCCGCAGAGTCTCATAGTCTGTGAATCAAAGCCAGAACAGCTTCTAAATACAGATATTCTGATGAAGGAATAGCCTACAGTACATGACGCATACATGACGCGTTGTTCTCTGTGTGAATGGGCATATATTCAGATTTGTAGAATTCATAAGATCTTATTCTGGGTATGACAGTAGGCCTAATAAGAATATTCCCCTATTAATTAGCCTATAATTTTATTGTTCACATAAAACACAATGAATTATTCAAGATTGTTCAGACTTACCATAGACAAAGGCTGCATCAGGGTCTACTTTAGGCTGGGCTGGGTAACACACAGAGAGAGAGAGAGAGAGAGAGAGAATAAAATACAATTAAAATGTGATGTTATTTGAAATTAAATAAATAAGTGAAGATATCCTCTACTTTTAAAGCTATGGATGGATGAGACATAGTTTCATTGTCTCTGCACCTTGTTAACAACGCATTCTCACCCCAAGGCGTCACCTTTGACCATGCTTCAATATTTGACGTTTTAGGCGCCCTTCGTCATCTAACTTGTTACAATCCGATAAACTCAGAACAATATGTGTGTTCCAATATAAATACCACTTTAAAAAAAAAAAAACAACAGAATATTTGTTCATTTTTTTTCAAACTCTGCAAAAAGTGTTTAAATATTTATCGTGAATTTTGCATATATAAAATGAAATTAGCCAATATAGCCAGACAATAGAGTTTTATATATTCTATAATTTTATACATTTTATAAAAAAAAAATACAAATTCATTTGAGATGTGCTTTTTGTCCCCCCCAAGTTAAAAGTGCTCACAGTTTTAGAAACACTCAGATTTATATAATTAGCCATATTTTGGCTACAAATACATCATTAGTTTAGTACCATAGCCATAATACTGTGTTTGTTCAACGCGTTCTCATCCCAAAGTGCCATATAGGACGCTTTTGCAAAAGCGTAAATATCCAACGCACATGGCACCCTTTAACGTCTAATGAGACGCTTCGGTTAATGGTTAAGTTTAGGTATGGTGTAGGGTAAGGGTTAGACCACTAGGGGGCGCCTTCTGCCCAAATATATCTGCGTCTCATTTCACGTTAAAGGGTGCCATGTGCGTTGGATATTCTCACTCCCAAGGCGTCACCAAACTGACGCCTTGGGAAGCATTTGACCATGCTTCAATATAGGATCGCGTGTACCCTACCCCCACCCCATACCTAAACCTAACCGCGTCCTCTAACTGACGCTTTCCTTTAGCGTCAGTTAGATGACGCCGTAGGATCGCGTCATGTAATTGACGCTAAAGGGCGCCTAAAACGTCAAATATTGAAGCATGGTCAAAGGTGACGCCTTGGGGTGAGAATGGGTTGTTTAATAACACAGCACCTCTGAGACAATAGACACAGTTTCACAATGGAGGGCTTACTTTTATAGACAGCATTCTCTCTCCAGCTCTCATTACCTGGAGATAAGGAGAGGAGAAAATTCTGAAACAACGAGACTCACCTGCTCCAGAGGACATGGCTGCTCTTTCTGTGGGTCACGGTCCGGAATGATAAAACTGCCAAAGTAAATTATAATGAGGCATTATAAATAATCCAACAGTCCTCATTTAACGACTAAAAATTTTATTTGTGCATCAGAAGTACAGATTCTAGTTAAAATATTTAATCTTTAAAATCTTCAATCCACTGACCCCTCATATCCAAAGAGCCATAACTCCATAACCAAAAAGAAAAGGGTTATTTGCGGACTCTCAGGCATTACTCTCAATTCAGCTCCTTCAGGCTTTCTTAAGATAGCACTCAAATTGATTCTCTGTGTTTCGTTCCAATCCATATCTCTGACTGTAATGATTAACCCATGCTGCTTTGAAGAGAAAGTGACTCATAAAGCCTCAGTCAGGGCAGTTTGCTTTTCAATTCTGCATGCAGATCTTGTCAGACAAACACAAACTTTGTGTCCATGTTAACTTTTTTCTGTAATGCATGGTGCTAGTTTATTATTTGAACCAGCAGCATTATCACAATTAATTATTGACTAGTAACATGTACAACTTTGTAAAATGGAATGTTACTCAAAATGTCAACTTGATAAGAAGTTATTAATTGCAATTCATGCAGGGATTTTTACATGCTAACTGTTTTACTGTAACATTCAATAAGTTAAAACATTTTTTTAAACAATAAGATGAGATTTGTTTTGTTCAAAACGTTACTCCATCAAATTGACCTCAAAAATCGATTTAATTCAAAATGATTATTTGTTTTTCCCTAGTTTTAAACCATTAAAAAAATAGTTTATAGTATTATATTTTGTAATGGTTTACACTGACCCAAAAATTACATGTTCACACAATAAAATCACTGTAAAAAAAAGAAAAAAAGAAAAAGAAAATTGCTGCCTTAAATTTTAAAGTATAATCAACTTAACTGTTTAAGTCATTTCAACTTAAATTGTAAAACACCAACTTAAAAAAATTATATTGTCTTAAGTTAAAAAATGCTTAACTTATTTGATGAGTTAAAACAATGTAAAAACACATGTTGTTATAACTTACTGATCATATAATTTGATCATTTTGGACAATTTTTTTTTCTGTACTTCTCCAAATATGTACATTACTTTTGATCCCACTGTAAAAAATTTTTTTTCATGATTTGCCATCACATTTTTTCTTTTGTCAAATCAACTTAGATAATTTATGTAGTTCAGATAAAATAATATTTTGAGTTTCCGGTGATTAAATTAATCTCCTTCATTTTTTCCATTTCAATGAACTTAAAATTAAGGCAACCAGATTACTTATTTTTTTAAGTTAAACCATCAATATTTTTTTTACAGTGTGTGAAAATAGGCTAATAATAAAAAGCAGATAGATGAACCTTCACAAAAATACATTATAGTCTGGTCAGGAAAACTTGAGAGGAATAAGCCTCATATTTTAAAGTATTTTTAGGCCCACATAGTAGTAATTTCAATAGGACAAGCGCATGAACACGTAACCTAAACATGTCCTCAGTTGTCTCATCAAGAGCAATAAACCAATGAAAACGTGTTCATTTCAAATTCCACCATTTTAGAAATTCTGATGCATAACATTCAGGAAAAAAGTGCAGGAGTCATTGCCATCTCAGCTCACCTGTACTGCGGAAAGCTCCTCTTCCTTCTGAGGTCTTGTCTAATGTGAAAGTGTGCCTTTAGTCCAGGTGTATTTCACCCCTCTACCCCTCCCTGCCTCCCAGACCAAGCATTTGTAAATCTGGCTGCCACACCAGTCTTTGAAACACATTTATTAGCCCAATAAACATGGCCTTCAACCTATGATAAAACACCATTGAGCCCAACCTTTGGAATCATCGCCCAAGGGAAGTCCAATTACAGCAGTGTAAAACACTGGGAGTGATCGTGGCCACATTGTCTTAACTTTGATGTGACGGACTGTAGAGTTTTCCGAGCTGTCGATAATTGACTTCCATGTCCTTTTTTCGATGATTACACGGGACAAGATGCTACAACGGTGTCAAATAGATCATTCTGATGGATAACCGAGTCCGAATGATCTTAAATAAAATTACACCTGACATATTGATCAGAGCTGCTTTTTTCTGGCAGGTGATGGATGACCTTTTTAAAGGGCGCGAGAAGAAAAGGAGAGATTGACTGATGCTTGGCGTCTCTATTCGGAGATAGAAAAAAAAGAAACTACACACTGATGGCTGTGTCTGAGAAAGACTTTATTAAATTATTTCGGAGCACAAAGAGTGGCCACACACAGAAGCTGCACAGATATGAGACGAATATGTTCAAAATTCCTCTCTAATAGCGAAGCATCTGTAGCGTTAGACTGTGTTCTTGAACAGCTACATGTGATTAATATTCTGTGAAACGCTTCTCTCTTTATGAACTCAGCCTACATTTTTTTATAACTCGTATGTGTTTACCACAGCAAGTGATGTGTGGAACAACACACTCACGTACGCAGACGCACACAAATGCAAAGGTTGGTCTCTTTAGACGCCCACATTTTGGTCACATTAAAATTATGAGTGATATTAAAGAGATAGTTCACCCAATAATCAATATTCTGTGATTGTTTACTCACTGTCATGTGATTTCAAATGACAAAATGATCACCTTTATATTCACCAGTTATTCCATTCATGATTGCTTACATTAAAAGATGTCGCAGAGTTGCAAGTTAAAAGTCTCTTTAAAGGAGTAGTTCACTTTTAAAAAAAACTTTTGCTGATAATTTACATTTACTCACCACCATGCCATTCAAGATGTCCACGTCTTTCTATCTTCAGTCGAAAAGAAATGAAGGTTTTTGATGAAAACATTACAGGATTTTCTCCATATAATGGACTTCAATGGGAACCAAACGGTTTAAGGTCCAAATGAGAGTTTCAGTGCAGCTTCAAAGGGCTTTAAACGACACCAGACGATGAATAAGGGTCTTAACTAGCGAAACGATCTGTAATTTAAAAAATAAAAAAGTTTAAGAACAAATCTTTTTTCGAGTCATGACTCGAAGGGTCCTATAGATAAGACCCTTATTCATCGTCTGGTGTCGTTACAGCCCTTGGAACAGTTTGCACTGAAACTCTCATTTGGACCTTGAACCGTTTGGTTCCCATTGAAGTCCATTATATGCAGAAAATCCTGGAATGTTTTCATCAAAAACCTTAATTTCTTTGCAACTGAAGAAAGAAAGACGTGGACATCTTGGATGACATGGGGATGAGTAAATTATCAGCAAAAGTTTTTTTAAAAGTGAACTACTCCTTTAAGACAAGTCATTTAACTCGGCGGCCATCTTGGAAACGCCTCTCACAGGCATGGAAGTGCAGCTCCCATCTTTTTGAATAGGGGACACATCAAATTCTCCAAAACTGTTTGCCAAGCTTACAATTCAATTTCATATTTGAAATCACTAATGAAATCTGACAACTATAGCCTGGGTTTCGACATTCTGCCTTGCTGCCTTGTCTGGATACCGTGAACCAAATTTTCCCCTGAAATAGGGAACCAATCACAGAACGGGGAGGGAGCACAGGCGCATTTGATAGACATTCGTAGCACCCAATAATACCAATAAACCACGCCTCAAATACGAGAAAATTAACATGTGGTTTCCAGACCACGATTCATTCTCAATGATACATGGTCTGGCGTCAGCCAGGCTAGACAACAACTATTCTGTTTCTAAACGGTCGAACCATGACAGAAAACTAAACTTCAAGCTAATGGCAGTTTCTAATGTGATGACTTTACCAAACGGTGATTGGCTCTTATTTAGAAGGCGGGACTAATTCTGCTATATTATATTGAGCGTTGCACTTAACCCCATACATGTAAAAAAAATACATGTGAAGCATCTTATGCAATTATATAGGATTTGAGAGCTATAGTAATGATTTAAGTTTCAGCCATTTCCTTACAAATTCCACATTATATGTGAAATATTTTTTGATAGCTACGTGCTTTTTTTTCTAGCTACATAGGCTATATCACAGTCCAAAAAGAAACAATAACAACTATAACTGGAAACAACAATAGACATTTTTGCTCTTCATAACTTCTGGATAGAAATAGCACAGACACAATGAAACTCTCTAGTGCACTTGTTTGACACTTGTGTTGATTATATCAAATGGAGTACACTTTGAAGGACCATGTGTGCATGCATATGCCAGTGTTCATGTTAAAACTGAAGTTTGAGTTGGAAAAGTGCTGCATGGACATTCTGCAAAATATCTCCTTTTGTGTTCTACATAAAGAAAATAATTTTCAATTAGCATGACGGTGAGTAGACAATGGCAAAATATGTGTTTTTTTTTTGTCTGCACTATCCCTTTAAGAAAGAGAATGCATAAGCTACAGACGAAGTGTGATGAAAAGCTAAAAGACACAGGTTAGCGGCACTATGGTGAAGGGATCTTCTCCTGCGGTCTCGTTCTCGAGGTTTAGACTGTGGGTCCGAATGAGGGCGCTGAGCCCGGCAGTGTTGCAGCTGATCAGAGGACGGCGAAACGGCGCCCCTTGTGGTACAGTGCTTTTACTGTTTTGTTTTTGTGCTTGATACGTGTAGAATGATGGGAAGATTGTCGGAGGCTCTATACAGTATCTATCCAATGGCAAACACACATGCACACGCTGTATATTCAAATATATATTCTGCATCAGATGTGAATCAATACTTATATTGAATACTTAAGTGTATTTAAATATGTCTGCTTATAATCTATACAATCTACAAGAAAAACAAAAAACACAGCAGGTGGGACACAAATGACAATAACAAGTGGTCACACCACCAATAACAAAATGATTAAAGAGGCAGTTCATCCAAAAATTTAAACTATAGTGTTTTTTTTTTTTTTTTGGTCCTTTTTTGAAGATTTAGTCATTATATAACAAGTGCTACATAGACAATCGTTTGTTTCCTTTTGTGTTCAACGTAAAAAATATAACTGCATACAGGTTTGGGATGAAATTTTTGGGTGAACTGTTCCTTTAATCCACACGCACAAGTTCAGTTGGGGAGGAACCAGAAACGTTAAGAATAATCTGCAGAAAGTGGCTAGTTTTGCTAAAACAACTCACTCGAGACGGGACTGTTGCAAAAGGGCACGGACGGAAAGACGGATACAGTTACTGTTCACGTGACAGGACTAGAGGTCTACATACAAGACACTGGCCCATTAAAAATCCGAGATATAGTCTCCTCCCCCACAAATCCCTGTCTCCTCTCTCTCCTTTCATAGCCATGGTCTGGAATCAGCTTCATCATCATCATTACCATCCTCAGCATCAGTGAAGTCGTTCAGCCACGGCTATGTGTTCAACAATACTGGGAAGAAATAAATCAGACATCACATACCCAGCTAAAAGGGAACGTTCTGAACTTTGGCTAACAGAGGTTCTATCTAAGTAATGAAAGACTTTAATTTCAGTAACATTAATAGGACATTTGTTCAAAGTTATAGTTTTTCTCAGCCCCTTTGGTTCTACTTGTTCAATCTCCAAGTCACTTGTGCACATTATAAAACCAATTTCTCATTCGTTTGAACAAATCGCAATTGCTTTAGTACATTCATAATATTCATTATGTGCAATTGTCTGCTGTATCCTACATTATCAGTCGCTAATGTCATGCTGATCAAAATATATTTTAATATATGTTTCCTTGTTGAAAAAAAAACTTTTAAGTTTTTCATAACTTAAAGGAGTAGTTCACTTTAAAAAAAACTTTTGCTGTTAATTTACTCACCCCTATGTCATCCAAGATGTCCATGTCTGTCTTTCTTCAGTCAAAAAGAAATAAACATTCCAGGATTTTCTCCATATAATGGACTTCAATGGGAACCAAAAGGTTCAAGGTCCAAATGACAGTTTCAATGCAGCATCAAAGGGCTTTAAATGACACCAGACGATGAATAAGGGTCTTATCTAGCGGAACGATCGCTCATTTAAAAAAATAAATAAGTTAAAAATAAATAAGTAAACAAATAAATAAGTTTTAGAACCACAAATGCTCGCCTTGCTCTGTTCTGTGATGAGCATTTATGACTCTCCTGTTCAAACTCGTTCATCAAAATGAACAAATCTTTTTCAGGTCATGACTCGAAGGGTCCTATATGAGACCCTTATTCATCGTCTGGTGTCGTTTAAAGCCCTTTGAAGCTGTACTGAAACTCTCATTTGGACCTTGAACCATTTGGTTCCCAGTGAAGTCCCTTATATGGAGAAAATCCTGGAATGTTTTCATCAAAAACCTTCATTTCTTTGCGACTAGAAAGAAAGACGTGGAGATCTGGGATGACGACATGGGGGTGAGTAAATTATCAGCAAAAGTTTTTTAAAAAGTGAACTACTCCTTTAACAGGAACAATAGAAAACTGTTCTTAGAATCTTTTTTATAACATCATATCTTAATGATAATCATAATGACACTCATAAGGAAAGTTGCTGTACCTGGTATGTTTCAGTTCTCTGCTTTAGGAGTCTCCTTGTCTTTACATAGAAGAATAACAGAGGAACACTAGTCAAAAATGTCCGGTCAAAAGATTACCAATATATTTTACAAAAGATGGTAAATATTACCCTTGGAGACAATGATGTTCTCTGCTTGAGCTTCTTCATCTCCTGGAGCCCTGAGACAGTATGAAGTGTAAAGAGAATTATAACTGGTGGCGTTTCTGTTCAAACACAAACGCATGAAACGTTTGTCAGAGGCTGGGTGAGACTAACCTGGGCTTCTGTTTGAGACTGCATCGGCATCTGCGGCCTGCAGGGTGCAAAACCAATTAGTACATATGAAGGAATGTCACACTTTTCAAACAACCTGGAGGGATTCATTTTGTGATAATGAATGGGATAATAGGGAATAGGAATATTAATCTCATACTAATGTTATCATTGAAACCTGCAATGTGAATGTGTCTTATTTATATTTCTGACACATACTCATGTGTCTAATTTCATGATAAAACATCTCATGCTCAGTTGAATAAAAGCACTGGTGTATTATTAATATCCATGAGGCAGCTCAGTTTAGCTATTGCACTCTGATCTCTTTTGTTTTACAGTACTTTCTGAGTGATTTCGTTTCTGAATGAAGATGAGTTATGACTTTTTAAACGAATTAAAGGGATAGTTCACTATGAAATTAATTTTTGATATGCTTTAGCTTACCTCAAGGGCATCCAAGATGTACGTGTCTGTTTCCGCAGTAGTTTCAATTTTGATGTTTTTAGGTCAAACCGTTCGTGTCTATGTCATATAATTGAGGTCTATGGTCACCACAGCCACGTCCAAGTGATTTGAGAGTGCGGGTGCTTTGCGGCTTACACGAAGTAAAAACGATATAAATACTGTTCGTTTTCTCACACAAACCGCTCGTATCTTGTCTTATGCCATCAATGTGTACTTACATTTACGAGTCATTAAATCATGTATAATTTGGACTTCTCTGTGCATGCTCTTTAAGGTGGTGACCATAGACCTCCATTATATGACTGATAGACATGAATGGTTTGAAAAATATCAAAATTAAAAATACTGCGGAAACAAAGACACCTACATCTTGGATGCCCTTGAGGTCAGCTAAAAAATACCAAAAATGTATTTCAAAGTGAACTATCCCTTTAAAAAAAGACACTTCTTACTGAGAATAAGGAGCATTCCGAGAGCGAACAGCACCACAGCAAACGCCAAACCGCAGATCCTCAAACTCTCGTAGTCTGGTAAAGAAATAAAGTTGTTTTTTTTTTTCCAAGAAATCTTTCAAGAAAGACTCAAGATTATGTGAAAAAAAAGTGATTTGCAGTTTGCAAAACCGGTTTACTTGAGACATTCTTGAGCGTCACAGGATATTCAAGGGTAAAAAAATTACAAATTAAATTTACATGCACCAATAAATAAAACAAACAAACAATAAAGCCTGGAATATGTATTATAAGAGTAAATAGGGTAAATTGATTTGACATACAGACAGACAGATAGACAGCAATCTGGGGTTAAGTTACCTTGTTTAATAAATTTTGTATCTTTAACCACTGGGTTACCACCATCCATCCTGGGCGTTAAGCTGAATTTAGTTTGTGTCAAACATAGCACCAGGCCAAAGAGCTTAACTCTAATATGTCTTCAGAATGCAGGTTTTTGCTTCAAGCTAACTCTTGGCGAGATGTTGAAATTGTGGCCTCGCTCAGAAGTGACTTGCCTCTAGCCACTTTCTAAAAGAGGCCAAACCTGTGAAGTGTTTTGAAGTGGTTGTTCATGTCTGGGCAGCCAGTGCTGAATAATCGGATTACTTTTTTTTCTCCAAATAACGCATTACTTTTAAATTCAAAACAAAACATCCGAGTTACTTTTCAAATACAAGGCAAGTTACTTTGTTTACCATGTTAAGATTCGCTTTTGGTGTGGCCAAAAATAGAACTTTTGTTTTTTGTTATT
The DNA here is from genome assembly GCF_016745375.1 of Pimephales promelas. Next base: position 1,537,230 of record NW_024121166.1, read on the forward strand.
AAAAAAACAAACAAGCATGCCCAGCCCAGGTGACAAAAAGTAATGCTGTTACACATTACTTTACATAAAAATTAGGTATAAGTATCGCAATAAGTTACTTTTTTAGGGAGTAATGCAATACTGTAATACATTACTTTTAAAGTAACTTTTCCCAACACTACATGTGTGTCATATGGTGCAACAAAGAAGTTAAATGTTCTCAAAAGTATTGATTCTTACCGTATGCAAAGGGATCCACTTCCTTCTCCTTTCCATCTGATGGAAAACAATTTGAAATTAGACAAAAAAAGATATACATATATATATATATATATATATATATATATATATATATACACACGTGGTAAAACAGTAATAACTTGCCTTGGGCAGCAGAGTCAGATGAAGCTAAGATCATAGCAGAGAGCAGAATCAGAGATGTGAAAAAAGAAACCCAGAGAATAATTATTATTATGCATGTTTATGTTCACTAAACATTCAATACCTAAAGCAAGACTGTTACATTATGTCATTTGTTTGTGGAGAGTTTTGTTTGTGAGCCCAAAGCTATGATGCAATACTGGCTAAAATATGACATTGCTTAATAAATGTGCACGATTCACAATAACAGGGCTTTTGACTGGGTCAATACAATTTGTATTAAACTCTAAGAAATGCATTAGACTAATTAATGCCTGTGAGACGCGAAAGAAAATTCATAAAGATTAACATCTTTCTGATTTGCCTGTACTGCAACACTAAAATATATTTTTCTAAATGTCTCATGCTTTTAATATTGCTTTATGTTATGTCACAATGTGGTTGATCGTAAACTAGCCGGAATCACCATCAAACTGGAATGAGCTTTTTAATGAATGAAAAGAATCTCTTAAAGCTTATTGACAAGCCTGACATCAGATGCATCTTCACCACAGTCCATTAAAAAGTATTTTAATATGACTTTTTGTAAATTCGACTCACAAATGTCAGTCTGTCAACACATTTCATAATTTTATAGGGATGCACAGCATAGTGTTGGATAATCTGTAATTATCTTCACAATAAGAGTTGAAAGGAGGGAGCAAGTTCAGGAATATTACTAAATGTCAATGATAAGAGAGGAGAAGTGGAAACAGAAAGGCTAAATGTATAATACACCCAAGAGTCCATTCCAATCAAGAAAGGTCCATTGTCTCTTGTCAATATTGCGGTTACTTATGGAGTACAGCTCACACTGAAGTTACATTTAAACTAAACAGCTTTCTGTTGGTCACCGCAGCGAATCTACACGATCAGCGTGAACATGTTGTGAAATCTGTATGGTGGCGGTACAGGTTAGAGCCCGACCGATAAAGGATTTTGAAGGCCGATAACGATACAAATATTTTTGGGGTTTAAAATCCGATATTCCGATATATCGGCCAATATTTTATTTATTTATTTATTTTTAAACTGGACATGATAGTCACAAATTTTGTTATGCTTATTTGAGTCAAGAGAACTGATGGGGATGATCTTTTAATTGTTATTCAAACAATGTATGTATCGTGACCAACTCAACGAGTGTTGCCAACAGGAACAGTGTAGAGTGCCCTCTGGTGGAAAAACTATACAACTCCAACACTCATGACATGGTTCAAGCGTGTTTAGTCCGTTTTTATTTTATTTTTGAAATAATTCATTTATCGGCCATTATAACGGCCGATACGGATAGTTTGGAAAATGCCTAATATCGGCCGATATATCGGTCTGGCTGTAGTACAGGTGACCCAACCTTTATGATAAAAACACTAAAAGCTGTTGCTTGCGCCTTACCTATAGTTCATGATTACTAAAACGCACTATAGCTCAAAACTAAAGTTTCCTTATTGCCATTTGGTTCCATGAAAACCCTTCAACATCCATGGAAACTCTCCCTTGCACAAAAGCGTCTGTATAGTGAAAAAAAACATGGTTCTTTTAACTCTTTCCTCGCCATTGATGGTAATTTCCATAATTTTGTGAGAAAGACGCTTCCTCGCCATTGACGAAAATGTTCGGCTTTCCGCGTTTTCACTGTTTTATGGTAGGGGCGCTATTACACATCTTCTGAAAGATTACTGAATGTCAGGATCAAAACACAGGCGAAGAAGCAGCAGAAACAAGCAATATCATATGTAAGCAGATGCATATGTAATATAACGCAATCATCAACATTAAACAGTATACACAGTATAAAAAATGCTGGGTTGTTTTAACCTTTAACCTAATTTTGGGTCAAATATAGACAAACCCAAACGTTCAGTTAAAATTGGTAATAACAGATTTAACCTAACGGATGGGTTTGTCCATATTTGACCCAAAGTTGGGTTTAAACAACCCAGTATTTTTGAGAGTGTCTAAATCAAAACTGCCAAACGTTACTGAATGAAATGACCCAGGATGAGCTACAGGACTGTGAAACTGTGGGGGTGTTGATAAGACTCAATCTACTTCCATATATGTTTTGACCATCGTTCTGAATGCCAACCGACCCAAAATGCGTTTTTTTTAAGATTTTTGCTTAAAATTTTGCTTTTTCATGAAACTTACCCAAATTCAAGTGTTAATAAAAAAGTAATGCATGATGCTAGAATAGCAGAGGGTCTAAAAGGAGATGGTCTGTTCTTTTGATATACTCACAAATATACAACAAAATATTCTATGAATCGTTAAAATACGACCATGAATCATTTGTGAAAATGATAAAAAAAAAAAAAAATGCTGGGAAAGTTTTAGGAATAGGAATTAGAGCCAGACTGATTTATCGGCAGGCTGATATTATCGGCCGATATTAGATATTTTCCAAACTATCGGCATCGGCAGTTATAATGGCAGATAAATGAATATTTCAAATATAAAGTAAAAACGGACCAAACACACTTCAACCATGTCATGAGTGTTGGAGTTGTATAGTTTGTCCACCAGAGGGCACTCTACACCATCACTGTTGGCAACACTTGTGTATAATGCGCCACACATCCTGCTGATCCAGGTTGCAGGTAGCTTATAAGGCAATGTAGGGACTAATTCTTATTTTATTTATCAGACCTTTAATATATTTCGATGTTCCTCTGTTCTGTTGTGATAAAATGCATTATCCTATTATTTTAGTTAAAACTCATAAATAACTACAAATAACTAATGTTAGGGAAATCTTTAATGTTTTGTCGCGCGTATCTGGAGAAAATAAAATAAGAAAAATATCGGCCGATATATCGGATTTTAAAACCAACAAATATTTGTATCGGTATCAGCCTTCAAAATACTTTATCGGTGGGGCTCTAATTTATTTACGGGAAAGGTCAAAAGGTCATTTTCTCAAAGAAAGCGGCAATTAAAAAGAGACAGTGAAGGAATTAAATAGGAAATTGATGAAAGAAGAGAGGAAAAATTAAAGAAAGAAGAAAAAGACGAAATAATGAAATTAAGGAAGGAAGGAAAGAAAGAAAGGAATTAAGAGGGAATTAACTTGTGGTTGATGAAAATCAGTCTGACAGTCATCATTACACTCAGCAATGGGTGGCGGGTTTGTTGAAAGAGCTAAAGGATAAATGTTTCACCAGTTAGAGAGCTGTGTGTGAGAGAATGAATCTCATGCACATGTGCTGGTGGTTTCTTGTGGCCTAATTTTGGGTAGGGTGGAGTCTCTCAGAGGACTGAGATGGATTAAATGGATGCTCTCATTTCATAAATGAAGTTTGTTTGGCAAAAGCAGGACGGCAATTCACAGACATGTACAAACACGTATAAACATGAAGCTTTCGATCAGTCTACTGAAGAACTATAGAGCGCAAACACACACACACACACACACACTCCCAGGATAGGAAAGGTCACTGATCAAATTCTCAGTTAAGAACTCAAGGATGCTGCTAATGTGTCATCATGTCATGGCTTTTTCCCCATCCTCTTCCAGCTCTTTCCGATCCCAGCGGACACAGGGAGACTGGAGTGTGATGGAGGGGGCACTTACCCGCCACATAGACTAGGAGGGAAAAAAGGAAGACCAGAACAGTTTCCATGACAACTGCAATGGGAAGAGAGAAAGAGATAAAGAGAGACAGAGACAGAGAGAAATAGTAAATGGACTGAGAATTGGTGTTAGTGGGTTACATGTTTACCACATTCAGAAAGACTGGAAAGATCTCACAGTATTCAGAATCATGATTATGTCCTGTCCTTGAGTGGTATATTGTGCCAGACGGCAGCATCAGGTTAAATTTAGATGCCCTATAGCCTCAAAAATCACAGGTACACATCTTGTGTTTTTTTACATAATGTTCTCAGAGCTCACTGAATAAACCAGGTGTGTGTGAGAGAGAGTGTGTGTGTGTGTGTGTTTATGTCTGGGCTAAAGTTGTTGCATAACAGTTAGTTAGTAATCTAATAGAATAGAAAAGTTATTCTTCATGACCAGAAGTATAACCTTTCTTGAGAGTTGATAAGATCGTATCGGTTCAGTTGACGAACAGATTAGTTGATGTGAAATTAAATCTTTTAAAAGTTATAAATAATTATGTTGTAATTAAATAGCATATATATATATATTAGGGCTGTGCAAAAATTAATTGCGATTAATCGCATCCAAAATAAAAGTCTGTGTTTACATAATATATTTGTGTGTGCTGTATATAATTATTTTGTATATATAAATACCTATGCATGCATGTATATATTTAAGAATTATTTGTGCTTAAATGCTGTATATGTATATAAATACATAATCTATATTATATAAATATAAATATTTTATATACGAATAACACATTTTCTTAAATATATACATGCATGTGTGTGTATTTATATATACAAAATAATTATATACAGCACACACAAATATATTATGTAAACACAGACTTGTATTTTGGATGCGATTAATCGCAATTAATTTTTGCACAGCCCTTATATATATATGCTATTAAACTTTCCAGGTTTATTTAATTAGCATTCTACATAAACAACACATTCTCATGCCAAAAAGTCATATAACTGACGTCTTGGGACGTATTTGGACCATACGTCAATATCCGCCTTTTTAGGGCCCCCTTAAACGTCGATAGATGGCGATCCCGGGCCGCCATACAACTGACGCTTTACCTTTAACGTCAGTTAGGTGACGGGTTAGGTTTAGGTCTGGGGTAGAGTTAGGATCCCATAACCTCATCTACCGACGTTTAAGGGGGCCCTAAAAAGGCGAATATTGACGTATGGTCAAAAGACGTCCCAAAACGTCAGTTATATGACTTTTTGGGATGAGACTGCGTTGACATAAAGTACAGTTGTATATTGTATAGACACTGAATTGTACAATATGACAACATTTAAAAAAGTAAATGCTTTAGAGGCATACAAATATTATTAACATACTATTTAATTAATCTCTTTTATTCAATAAACTTGAATGGATTTATACATCTCTAAAGTTGTTCATGTAGCCTACACTTAACTAATGCTTGTAAGCACATACAAATTTATCAAACTGCCTTAGATCGATATACAGATCGATATATACTCATGTAAAGGTCTACACAAATGCCTTCAAAATGAGCTGTCTCACTGTCTCTTTCTGTTTTTCCTTTTACATTTTTCTGTCAGTGAGTGCTGTACAAACATTTGTTATAGGAGGACAAAGTCATTTGTTCATGTCATGGGTAAGATATTGCTGGATTCTGCCAGCAGTCCAACAATCCCATGACAGCTTTCAACGACCAGATCAGAGTCATTTACTAGGACATTAAGCACTGGAGAGCCATCGACAAGAATATGACACAGGGTAGAGGAGATTAATTGCCCTTGACCACAGAAAGGACATTTATCCAATACTTCTCTGGGTGTTTCAAGAAATGGATTGAGTCACAAGAACAATATTTTCAGAAGGACAGTTCATTAGCCACATCACAACACCGTCATTGAGCACAGCTTTCAAAAATTGTAAAAATCTATGCATCTCTTCAGCGTATGACAGTTCTAGTTCCTTTAATAGACAAGCCGGAAAAAAAAAAATTAATTAGAAAAACAGACAAGGCCAATGATCAGACAAAACAGTCTTCAAGTCATTGTCAGAGAGTAAATTTTTTTAAATATTTGTTCAATCGTGTAACCAAAAAAGAAAAAGGCATGTTTTAAATTCTAAAAATACCAAACGCCCCTTCTGCTTCTCTACCCTTTAAAGCCGATCTTGCCATCGCCACCCTAGTGTTAAGTAGGGCATCATCATCATCTCAAAATGGTGTCATCATCAACCTGTGAAAGGGAACCGGGTCATTCTGAGAAAATGGTGTTGCAGGTATAAGAACTTTAGACATTTTCGAGATACTGAACTATTTCACACTACACTCACTTAACTCGGTTTAGTGTGCAATGCAACACAATAACGACAGTTCAAAAAACAAGTAGCCTCAGCAAATGTCCAAGGAAAACCCAGGGACGTCCCAAAGGCCCTTGCATGTGAAACTTCACAACTACTCACACAACACGGATTATGAATCTATAACTAGTAGGTTAATATTGTTTGTCTTAAATTTTAGACACAGTTCCTTTACTTTGCCCAGCCAAACAGAGTAGCATTTCAACATGAATTAATGTAATAAGTATTATTACATTAATTGTTTGTGTGAATGATTCAATTAATCCTTCAGATCCCATGAATTAATCAGCATTTTGCACAAACTGACTCGCTCATAAAGACATAGTGAAGCTGTGAGATTAATTAGGCTACATATAATAACAGCGACGTTATCACCATGTTGCTGAAAAGTAATGTAGCCTTTCAGTAACACAGTTTTTTTTTTAATAATCATAATAAAATGAATGGGACTGCAGGTAAAACATTTCTGTGCTCCTGAATGTTGTGTGTGCGAAATGTCTTTTGTTATGTGGTTGTGACACTCTTTGTACTTTTTCCAGTTTAATTATTCAAATATTATTCCAAGGTCGTCTTCGACTTTGTGTGCTATCATCCTCACAACAGAGCCATAACAGAAGAACCGACCGCAACCAAAATAATCCAAGTTTGTCTTTTATTATCTTGTTAATCAGTTACTCCCTGTCACCCTGTGCATATGAAGAGTTCAGATGCAAAAGCCTCTGAGTGCCATTTGAAATGTTCTTCTAGAATGATCATTTTTATCAAGCTTGTATATTTAAGTTCAGTAATTTCACTTAATGACAATTAATAGATAATCTTCATTTAAGTGAAATTACTGAGCTTAAATATACAATATAATTAATGTATAATTATGATCTTTTAACATTTTATTGCTAACACTTATGGCATAAATCTTTAATTGGGTTGATATAATCCCTCTATATTTGTGACAATATCTTGCAATTTTGCTTGAGTCACACACAGAGTTCAACATTCAGTATGCAAACCAAAACAGTAGTAACTTTAAAAAAAAAGAAAATAATAATATTTAGATATTACAATTTCATTTGCTGTCTCTTGTCATATATATATATATATATATATAACCCCAATAATGATTGCAAATGAAATTGTAATGGTAAAATAAAGCCAAAAATAGTCAAATAAAAACAATTAATTTATTCATGCTATACGCTTTCTCTGATCACAGATAGAATTAAGTTGACAAATCTTAAATGGATTTAGTATAATAACTTGATGCAATTAAGTTATGCTTACTTAATGAAAATTAAGACAATGAGTTTGCATAATAAAAATAAATAAACTGAACTAATTGGTTTTTGGATAATCTCATGCTTTTCCCCAACTACATCAAGAGACACATGGCTCTCGCTACAACTATATTGATAATGTTAACACAGCTTGGTAAATAGCTCCCTTATCTTGGTCTGAGTCTTATCAGCACGTCAGCCATTCCAAAGGCACTGCTGCCAGCTAATGGACAATACCAATCTAACTGAATTAACAAGGAGCAGGAGTGTTTGCAATGAGCTGATAAAACCAACATGGGTTGTTCTGTTGAACCAGATTAATGTCATTAAGCATCACTGATCTACTCAAACATAAGACAGACTACACCAGGAGTATCACTAAAGGCTATTATTATAAACGTTTCGTCGAGTTGCAACTTTTTAGACTGTAAACAGCAGACAATGTCTGTCAGATCAGATTGATTCCTCTCATCCTGATGGCAGTTGCTAACATTTACACTTGTGTTTCAATATCCGTCACACTAAAAAACGCATTGCACACCCACACAAATTGTGAATTTAACCAACAACACTGGTTATATGGGGTAGTTATTATTGGTAGGGATAAAATTATTATGTTCATTTGATAGAAATATTTATTCATGTCATACTTGGTTAATATTTTTTTAAAATTACGCTAATGCTGATGATGTTTTTATGTTTCTGAAAAAGTACACAATAATATATATATATATAAAATTGTGGTATTTTCTGCTTTACTAGCAGAGACAACGGGAGAATCTATACCTGTATGGCCAAACAAGCAGAAAACGTCTGAAGACAAAGACAAAAAAAAAACAAAAAAAAAAAAACTTCACACTTGTAGTTTGGTCCGCTTGGTTCATTTGGTAATGAGGACTTCCACGTTATTTGTTCTCTCAAGTTACATCGTTACTAAAGGCTAAGCATGAATCATGCAAGTCAGCAGAAGAATCATATCAGAAAGAGCTTTATAGCACAATAATTCTTTCTTGAAAATGAAGCTTCCACTTGACACAAATACACAGCCCGTTCTCATCCCAATGCATCATATACTGACGCTTTTGACAATGCGTATACATCCAACGCACATGGCACCCTTTAGCGTCAATAAGAAATGCAGATATATATGGGCCAGAAGGCGCCCCCTAGTGGTCTAACCCTAACCCAGACCTAAACCTACCCATAACCGAAGCGTGTTATATTGACGCTAAAGGGTGCCATGTGTGTTGGATGTATACGCATTGGCAAAAGAGTCACTACATGACGCCCTAGGATGAGAATGCGTTGAAATACAACAACAATGCACATACTGTGATAATAAAACGAAAGAATAAACTAATAGTGAACTCCTAGATGCCTTCACAAGGCTTTAATTAATGGTAGAGCCATTACTGATAGAGCCAATTCATTTACCCTTTCAAGACGTCAGTCGCTGACCCGTGTTAATCGCCCTCAGAATCAATTTAGACTGTTGTCGGCTACAGATATTTCCGGTATTCTCTGGCTGGACAAAAGGAAGCCAGTCGGTCTATTATGGCTTGCGAACAAGACGAAACATAATTCCCTCCCAATGACAGTCATATGAATTATGGATTTCTATTCTGACAAGTAGCAAATACAAATAAGTACAAAGGATAGATGGATTTTTTTATTAAAAAGAAAATATTATTTATTTCCATTTTAGTTTTGAGTTGTACTCTGCTCAGTGTCCTGCACTGAGCATCCCATTTTGAACAAAAATCATCTTAAAGATATGGCGACAGGTTACAAGTGAAGTGCATAATTGTGGTATTTTTGTTGCACTGATTTCGTCATCAAATACTGCTTCATCATGTAGCAAAGCAGTAGTTACTAGAGCGTATGTTGGATGCTGAGACAATCTGACCTCAATGATATGACTCGCGCTATGAATGAGAGCGAATAATATTATCAACAGAGCCTGTCGCGGGCTGAGAGCTCTCATGACTAGGTGTAAGAGGAGCGCAAGTGTTTACTCGCTTTTAATCTGCCAGAACTGGAGCAGATCCTCTCTCCATCTAATTATCGCTGTTTTATGCACCTTTAGGCCCGCTAAAACACCACATTGGAGAGAACCTTCTCTCGCCAATTAACATCAATAGTATATTTTAGGTATTGAATGTGTTGCTCTGGGAAATATGCTACAATAATAGAGTGTTATATGTGGTGCTTGGAGGTAAGATGGCAGTATCAAGAATTAAAGATCACATAAAACGAAACATATATTCAGAAAAATCAGAAACAGACACATGGCCTTCGAATTATTCAAAGAATTTAAAGATAGAGCATATATGAACAGTTGTTATTTTTCAGTTGGGTGTTTTACATTTCATTATATTGTTTTGTTTATTGTATTATTTACGTTTTATGGGACCTTTCATTTTTTAAGTTGTCATCACACCTCTTTGCAAATATATCACTATTACAGTAGTTTATATGTATATTTTATACTTAATTTGTCTATAAGCTTCCTTGTTCTCCTGGCATTATGTAAGCTGAATTGTTATTATTTGTTTAAATATATTAAAAACACATTACAAAAATGTATAACCACTTTTTCAAAAAATATAATCAAATGTTATGCATTATGTTATGCATCAAATGTTATGTTGACTTTTTCTTTCCTTTTTTTGTTATGTGTATCTATTGTATATTATGCTGTTTTATTATTTTTTATGATGTGAAGCACTTTGGATACGTGACGGCTGTGTAAAGCGCTATAGAAATAAATGTTGATTGATTGATTGATTGATTATGGATTTCTATGAACACGTTCTTTTACATTCTTTTCCTTTTATGGTAAAGTGTAAAGTGACTCAAACTTTTTATTGGCCAACTGTACATTTATATGCACTTATTTATAAACATCCCCCCCCCCCCCCCATTTACATTCAACATTGTTTTCCCATTAAAATTATGACATTACGTACAGTATCATAATTTCATATCTTCATATCCGTATTTGCCGTCTGTTTTAGAATGCTGTGCCTATTTCCCTTTCCTTCACTCCTCCTGTTTAATGTGCAAAATAATATCTGACACCATTGTGATTAGCTAAATTGCATATTTTTCCATTTAGAAATTATGTGATGCAGGGAAGAAAAAAACCCTAAAATGCCTGCTGGGGTGTTGACAGAAAATGATAGGCCTATACAAAAGACAGCAAAACAATATCGAATGCATTGTATATTCTCCCTTTTTGTAAGCTCATATGATTTTTGATTCATACTGTCATATCTGCAACGTCACCCATAATTAGCCTGATCCTGATTACCATAGCCTATTTCAGCAGAATAGATACCATGCAGATTTATTGAAACACATCAAGGATTTCAGTTTATAGGTACAATACAATTTCGCTGAGAACAATAGGTCATCGTTGACTATTTAAGGTGAGACCCTTACGCCTTTGATCAACCACAACGAGCGTAAATTGTATCCATGACAACAAAGCTTTCATTGGCGCGCTGCCAGACGCGGCTCTATCAGGGTGCAAAAATATTGCTATGGCAACTGTATCCGTCAGGTGATTACGATTATTAGTACAGAAAGCTGGCTGTAGTTTTGCAAGAGATAGTGATGGTAACCTAGAAACTAAAAATGATGGCTATCACTGTTTGGCAAAGGGCAGAACATCTGATAAATAGCTGACAGCAGAACAAATCCTTGCCCAGACATTATTTAGCAAGTCATCAAAACCGTATAAATGCAGGGCACAACATGCAATTGTTATAGGATCCAATAAAATTAGATTTTAAGGGTAATATACAGTTAAATTTATGATTCTGTCTCTCTGAAAAGGTGTGTTTTGTGAATGTAGATTATCTGAATTATTACACAACTACTTGCCAAATGAATTGACATGCAATTTTGATTGTTGAGTCGAGATGAAGGTCATTGTTAAGAAATATTTAACCATTGGCCAATCAGAATCAAGTATTCCAGAGAGCGCCGCGTAATAAGCACTTTAACTCTGCGTTCTCGTTTATAATGCATCGATCAGTGGCGAGCTACCTGTTGTGCGCGCAGAGCTCAGTCGTGGTCATCATCACCGGACCCCTCCCAACCTGTGGATTTCCTTCAGCATGCATACTAAAATATCATTTCCCTTTCAGAATTTCATCTCTAATCCGCTCGTGCGCCATCATCATTTCCCCACTCATTTCGGAAGAAGTTGCACAGAAACACACTAGCCCATTTTCATCATTATCATGCAAATAAATAGCTCAGATAATAATTTGCTGCAAACATAACATGAATGATGTATAGAGGTCATGTAAATACTCATTAAACGAGGCAACAACACACAAAGCAATTCGGACACACCCTCGCGAAACAACAACGGTACAGCAATGTGTAGCTATTCAAATATTAATTGAATATCCAAAAATAATTTATTTTTCCTGTGTCTATAAGTCTGTGTCCACTTGCTTAATTATACATTAAAAAAAATTGTGGCTGTTGAAATGCCCACAGTCCATTTATTAAATGTTTACATTACTTAATAGACTGATGATGTAATTGGAGTAAAAGCCAGCAATTACGCATGTCGTTCCCCAAATACCACATTTATAACCAGAAAGCAGCATGCAACAACATAAAGGCTAAAACAAAAGCACACGCCCTCGTTGGAAAAGTGACTTCATACCCTACCTCGTCTCCTTAATTGTAAGTGGATGGGCAACAGTGGGGCAAACGCTGCTTCCAATTTGACAGACACGATCCGCGCGACTGTCGGGTTCTCAAGCCGTTAAGTAATTTGGCGTTTTGAAATGTGACGAAAAGTTGTGGATGGGCAAAAATCCGCTTAAACGAGCATTTAATGTTGTATGGCAGCCAATAAGGTTTTTTCTGACATAAATATACCGACTGTTGGCTTGTGGCTTGTCCCTTGTCTCTTCTCTCGCGCTCTCTCTCGGTTCCCGCCCTGCCACGCGCGCAATGAGAGACACCGCACGCGCTGGTTGGTTGGACTTTATACGCGTATACCGCCATGCAAGTCTTCAGTGCGTATCCAAAAGTCTAAGCATATCATTTCCTCGTGACTCCATGGTTCCATAAAGAACATTTATCATTCATAGAACCTTCACGTTGCACAAAAGGTTCATTAGACGGGAAAAAAGGGTTATTTTTTAGTAACTGTTGACTGAAAGGTTCTGTGCTGTGGGGAACCCAAAATGGTGGTTCTTGGCATGGCTGCAAAACCTTTTAAGAATCTTTAATTTTAAGAGAGTACACAAACATTTCTCATGAAGTTCTTCCAAGAACAAATTATCTTAGCTAGTTACCCATCATTTCATAGCTGTTTACATATAGGCCTACTTGCAGCATCTGCAAAATATTAATTATTTTCACAAAATAAGAGGGATAATACAAAACTCTGGGTTCAAGCCAAATTCCAAGCTCGTAGCCCTATTATAGATAGATTTTACAAGGTGTTTATGGAGAAACATCAGGGACAAAACTGATTCTGCAATAACATTTCTCACTTGGTGGGGTATTCCTCAAAGTCTTAGTCTTAAGACTCAGTCTTGGCAAAAAGGTAATGAAAGGATAGTTAATTAATTCCGTTCATAATGTAAACACATTCACTCGTAATCTTATGCTTAAAGGGTTAGTTCACCAAAAAATGAAATTTCTGTCATTACTACTCTTGAGTCATTCCAAACCCATTACACCATCATTCATCTTCGGAACACAAATGATGAAATCTGCGAAATTTCTGTCCTTCTATTGAAAACTACCACTTTGACGCTTCAAAAAGTCAAACTAATCGATATGATTGGTTTAGTCCACGAGAATTATCCCTTTAATGTGCTGAAAAAAAAAAACAATTATGTTTCTTCTCATCATTAACTCTAAAATGGTTGACAAATATTATCTACTAAACCTTACCTTGCACTCTATCAACTGTGTCACACTTGAAGAATAAAGCTCAAACTGTATCTGCCTTTGGCATGATTTATAAAGAAGCAAAATGAATCAGAGAGAAAAGGACGGAACCTTCACACAGGCTAAAACAACACAATCACAGTTTATCTTAGCTCATAGACACTGATTTTCAAGTAAAATTAACAGCCCTTTGGTTAATAAATACATATTAGTAGAACACTCCCATTATTTTCCTGTAGAATCAGTGCAAGGATACAGATTTAAAGAAAGGCTCAGGTTCAGCGGTGTGCTGTGAACTTACAGTATAAATGCATAGAAAAGAATGAGGAAAGCAACAGAGGTGAACCGCATGCGCTTCAATGCATGCAGCTCTGCTTTCCCAGGTTGAGCTGTTTTATTCTCAGGAGACCGTGGAATCAATTAAGTGTTTTTCTTTGTCCAAATGTGGCTACAATATTGCAATATTGTCCCATGTCAAAGTGCATTACTCTGTCCTTCATTTTTTGTCCTGTGTCCACAGTCATTGTTTAAATTGTCAGGAACAGACAAGCCATGCAGAAGAAAGGCATCAGGGCTTCTCTTGCTGATTTTTAAAATGACAAGATATAGACATGTTAAGAGAATGCACTAAGCATAACGAATGATATTATGATCTACACGGACTCACGTTGGACCATGTTGTCCACCTTACCTGCATCGTGCTGTAGATCCAGGGCACGAGGCTGGTCACTCTGCTATATACTCCTGGTTTTTGTCTTTGTCCACAACCAATTCCCCAACTGGTAATTCCGGCCAGATACCAGCGTTCATTATCTCCCTTACACATCAGTGGACCTCCACTGTCCCCCTGAAACCAACAACAAGGACGGAGAGAATTAAGAGAATGGAACTTCAGACCATTGTGAACAAACAACTGTAACATTTAAAAGATAGTTCACTTTGAAATTAATTTTTGATATGTTTTAGCTTACCTCAAGGGCATCCAAGATGTATTTGTCTTTGTTTCCACAGTAGTTTCAATTTTGATATTTTTAGGTCAAACCATTCTTGTCTATCAGTCATATAATGGAGGTCTATGGTCACCACCTCAAAGAGCATGCAAAGAGAAGTCCAAATTAAAAATGATTTAATGACTTGTAAATGCAAGTACACTGTATTTATAGAGTTTGTATCTCGTCATTAAATCATGTTTAATTTGGACTTCTCTGTGCATGTTCTTCTTTGAGGTGGTGACCATAGACTTGCATTATATGACTCATAGGCACAAACGGTTTGACTTAAATATCAAAATTGAAACTACTGTGGAAACAAAGACACCTACATCTTAGGTAAGCTAAAACATATCAAAGATTAATTTCAAAGTGAACTATATCCCTTTAAAGCCATTATATGTAATGCATTATAAAATTATATTTAATGCATTAATTATGCCTTATAATGAATTATGTGGTTTGATGATCTGTAACCACAGTTATAAAGCATTATTGTTCTGAACTATATGAATACATTTATAATGGATTATACATAAAGCATTTCTAAAACATTTATTAAAACAGTACAATTTAAAACAAAATAAATGCATTTCTTTTAAAATACGGTATATTGCAGCAAATGATTTTGCTGATTTCACTAAATTATTTAATATTATTTCTAAGAAATAAGATAAAATAAGATTATATTTCTTTTCATACAAGTTTTTTTTACAAAACAATAATGTGTGTGACATATAGACCTATTGTAATTTTCATGTGAAATAGTTCCTAAAGCAAATGTCGTCATGCGTCAAGGTTGAATAAAACATATTTGCAGCACTGTGAACAACAACCCAAACACCAGAATAAATCAATGTCATGAGACAAAGAAACACTGGGCGAGACCCGGCCAGTAAATAATGTACAGTATTTGCCTGAGGTCACTCTGTGGTCTAGTATTATGGAGACAAGATTTACCTGACAAGAGTCCCGGCCCCCATTCATATCGCCGGCACACATCATATTCTTAGTGATGGCTCCTCCGTACACCCGACTGTTGTTACACTCAAGTGTGTCTATGACAGTCACTGCCACATCCATAAGAATTGTGGAGCCCAGGGCTGTAGAGTAAAGGAAACACTCACAGTCAAAGGTCCAGGTCGGCTAAAAAGCTTAAAAGACAACACACACACTGTGACGTGGACAAACTTCGAAGCTCAAATCAGCAGTTTGCAAACTGTACAAGCATGAATTTTATAAATAGTATGAATAGGTTATGTTTTACCTAAAATTTTAAGTTCATTAGTCATATCCTCTTTATTCTGAATGATGATTGCTGCTATCATTTAAAAATCGAATAAATAGAATTAAAAATTCGTTGATTCTCATTGTTATCTCCCTGTACCTGCTGCCTCTTGTGTTGTCCCAAAGCCAGATGTCCGGCACTCTAATCCATCAGAAAAGATCTGGTCAAATCTAGGAAGGCAAACTGGCTGTATGGTCTCTGTATGTGAAAGAGAATGTCGAATCATTGTAGAATATTCAGAATATGAATAATACATGGTTCTTTAAGGGTCTCTAAATGGTTTCACTGTAGAAAATGCAGTGCAAACATTTACATTTTTGTGTCAAATACTCCATTAAGTGAATCCAACTCACCGGAGAAAGCAACAGGACTGGTGAGTTTCAATAAGGCGATGTCATAATCATTGGTGTTGCTGTTGTAATTCTCATTCACTATAATCTTCTTCACAAGGAGTGGAGTTTGAGGGGTATTCTGGGAAATAGTCCCAACATAAACACGCCAATTTCCAGGACTCGCCATTGAGCTGAAAAAGAGAAAAAGATTATCACGTTAACATTTCATTCTTCATCAATGATGTAATGACACAAAGCAGCTAGAAAATTATAAACATTTGATAATTGACACGCCAGTTCCTGCAGCTTAACTAACATTGCATTAGCAACAAACATCAAGCTTTGAAACATTTGCAAATCTTTTGTTTGGAATCAGTGGTTCGGAACTTGTTACAGGATTTCAGCCAATGAGGCTTTGTTACGCTATAATGTTCTAAAACTTGAATCATTTGTCGTATCAAGGTGTTGATTTGGTAAATGATCGAGTGTCTAAAGGCCCTTTACACCAAGCATGATTGGCTGATATTACTATAAATCGATCTAAATATAATTTTTTTTCTCCAGCTGATGAATGATTAAAAGCAATGACAGCCAATCAGAATCCAGGAGACGTTAAAGGGTTAGTTCACCCAAAAATGAAAATTAAGTCATTAATTACTCACCCCCATGCTGTACCAACCCCGTAAGACCTTCGTTCGTCTTCGGAACACAAATGAAGATATTTTTGATTAAATTTGAGAGCTGTATAACTACCACATTGGCTCCTAAAGGACTGCTTTTTGACGGCCCAGAAAGTCAATGAAGAAAATGTTTAAATATCCCAAGTGACTACCGTGGCTCAACTATATGTTTATCAAGCGACGCGAATACTTTTTGTGCGAAAAAACAAACAAAAATAACGAGTTTATTCGACTATTTCTTTTCTTCATTGTAGGCCAGAACGAGACTTCCTTAGATTTCCACGACGCATGCGCGAGATTTGCGATCTGCTTACGCCAGTTTACACTACTTCAGATCGCAATTCTCGCGCATGCGTCGTGGAAATCTAAGGAAGTCTCGTTCTGGCCTACAAGGAAGAAAAGAAATAGTCGAATAAACTCGTTATTTTTGTTTGTTTTTTCGCACAAAAAGTATTCGCGTCGCTTGATAAACATATAGTTGAGCCACGGTAGTCACTTGGGATATTTAAACATTTTCTTCATTGACTTTCTGGGCCGTCAAGAGGCAGTCCTTTAGGAGCCAATGTGGTAGTTATACAGCTCTCAAATTTAATCAAAAATATCTTCATTTGTGTTCCGAAGACGAACGAAGGTCTTACGGGGTTGGTACAGCATGGGGGTGAGTAATTAATGACTTAATTTTCATTTTTGGGTGAACTAACCCTTTAAAGAGCTTTGAGATTTTAAAGCAGCAGCTGACAAAACGGCAGCATGTGTTTAGAATAAGCAGAATAATATTTTCCACCATTATAGTTATCGTTCTTAAAGGGTTAGTTCACCCTAAAAATGTAATTCTGTCATTAATTACTCATGTCGTTCCAAACTCGTAAGATTTCCATTTATCTTCGAAACACAAATGAAGATCTTTTTGATGAAATTTGAGAGCTTTCTGTCCATTCATTGACAGGGTTATAAAAGTTCATCAAGAGATTGTAAAACTAATCCATATGAACTGAGTGGTTTAATCCGAATTTTCTGGATCATCGCTTTACATGATGAATAAATTGAATGTAGGCTTTTATTCATATATAAACATTCATCAACACACACATCAGTTGTGGGAAACGGAAGCTCAAGCATGTTCACTTGACGTGCGAGAACATTCTCTTAATGTTCTCTGATCAATGATAATATGTGAATTAAAGACTAACTTAAATATAGTTTTATAATGTAGGTACATTTTGTATGTATATAATACATTTATGTTTAATAATGAAGAGGAGACTGATATTTAATTGCTTAGAATTGACCTAGTCAATCCCTGGATAATAACCAACCTTTTAAAGCAATGGGCAGCTGACACAACAAAGTCTGGAGAGATGAGTGATCCACCACAAGCATGGCCTCCATTGAAACGCAGGCTAACCTGCCAAGGCCACTGGCCAAGTTTAGAGGCTGTGCCCCCTATGATCCTGGAGGCACTTTGCTGCTTGCCACAATCTGAAAAAAACAAACTATGAATTCAACAGCTCAGTGTGAGAAGGATGATCCATTTACTCGACATCCAAACAATGTCACTTATGGAATTAACGATAATTGAAGATACGGTGATTTATTATATATATCATTTAGTTATGCGTCACTGTAATTTGATATAAACTGTGATCAAATTTATTATTACCTGTGCACTCAAGTGAAACTGTCTTGTTGTTCAAACAGCTCTGGCTGAACATACAAAAATGGTGAAAGACAGATATTAGGCTTTGTACTATTAAGGAAGTTATTACCTTGACAACACAAAAAGGTCTTATCCCAGCTAACAGGGAGTATTCCCAGAACAACATTATAAACGCTTAACCATTTGTATCTGCTCGCCTGTATATAATATTCATCATGAATATGGATCTTTTAAAGGGATACTCCACTTTCTTGGAAATAGGCTCATTTTACCACTCCCCCAGAGTTAAACAGTTGGGGTTTACCGTTTTCAAACGTATTCAGCCGATTTTTTGATATTCAGAAGAATATCAGTAACCAGACAGTTTCTGGTATCATTGACTTCCATAGTATATTTTTTTCCTACTATGGAAGTCAATGGGAGCAGAAACTGTCTGGTTGCTGATATTCTTCTAAATATCAGAAAATCGGCTGAATGGATTCAAAAACGGTAAAACTCAACTGTTTAACTCTGGGGGAGTGGTAAAATGAGCCTATTTCCAAAAAAAGTGGAGTATCCCTTTAACACTTTCGCTGCCATTGACAGAATTTTCCAGCTTTGCATGTTTTCACTGTTATACGGTAGGGGGCGCTATTATAAATCTCCTAAACGAATGCTACTGAATCAAACAGGGGGGGAGGAGACGAGAACGAGATTTTCTCAGCTTTTTGTTCAAAAATGCTCTGTTAACAGAGGCTCTGTTTTTTCTTTTGCTTAATTGCATGTTCAGTGATTCATACAACAAAATATTCTGGAAGCCACTACATTTTTGTGAAAATGGTCAAAAACGCTGGCGGTGAAAAAACGGCGGAAGGGAAAGTTTTAGTACATTAAGGATGTTTTGGAGATTCAGAAGCTTTTTCATAACTTGAATGTTAGCGAATCGTTTTTAGAACATATTTCTGTTAGCTGGGATGCTGTTCTACAATCTGCACTTGATTTGATCTTACCTGACATTGACCAGACCCTGAATAAGTTTGTCTGATCTAGATTCTAAAGTAAGGGCTTTGGACATCTCGCTATTCACTGCACTTGATGCATAAGACCTAAGGGAAAAGAAACACAAGGCATCAGCTATTAAAATAGTTTTTGTTGAAACAAGATTCATATTTGGTTATATCTGGACCATTTAGTGTTCACCCAATCAGTCATCATTCATTCTACCCATTCGTTCCAAACCAGTATGACTTTCTTTCTATCCTAGATCACATAATACAATATTTTGTAAATGTACAAGTCATATGGACTTTTATATTGCTTTTAGTGCTTTATTAAGGTTGATGGACCCTATAGTCGCTGCTGACCAAGAGCAGCGTAAACATTCTTCAAAATTTCATATTGCTTCTACTAAGAAAAGAAAGTCATATGGGTGTGGACCAATAAATGGTGGCAGAATTTAAAGAATTGCTCTTGTTAGTGATGGATTAATATATTTACCTTCTAAAGCCCAGTTGTTCACAGATCTGGTCAGCATAACTCTTGTCCAATCCCTGATAACACACCGGAAGGAATCGACCATCCTGAGCAGTTCTGACCTGCAACACGTCACCTTCACCAAATCTCACTGAGAACATTGGAGAGGAATGTTAAAACAGTGAAATTTCATTTCCTAATAGATTTTTTAACTTGTTTAACAGTAAACATATGTGACCATCATCATAACAACTTAAAAATACTTGAAATATTGCAAGATAAAGACTTTCTGCAACATACTGAATAAGTGTTATTTTAGTATTATTTACTGAGCCTTCTAGTATTGTATTTTTAAAATATTTTTATTTTAGTGTAAATATTAGTCATTTTGTTTACACTGTACGTAGCTTTGGCCATTTTAGTTACTTCACTTTTATTTCATTAAGTTAAGGCATTTTATTATATTAAAATATTTATATTTTATTTTAATTACCAAAAAATATTGTAAATAGTTTAGGACGAGTTAAAAATAACAACACGGTATAGAATTAGCTTAATTTGACTTTTTTTTTACGTTGGCTTAAATTTAACATTAAATACAATACTAATCGGGAAAGATTGTTTTAGTTTTGTCAGATGTAACTGTTTTGTTTTGCAGATAAAAATGATCAGATGTTGTTTTAAAGAGGTTTAGATATGCTTGTTCTTTGCGGTGCAACTCGCAATGTAGTTTTTAACAGCCTTTTTTTTTTCCATAGAAATAAATAGAGGCCTTACTGTATACTGTAAATGTTTATTGCAGTTCAGTCAGTTTCGGGCTAACCTTCAAATCTAGTTTCCTTATCAAGACTTGTCAACCTTGTTTTTTTGTTTTTTTTTCTATTTTTTCACACTCAACTAATAATCTCTTAATATTTCTGTAATATTTCCTATATGAATCAGTTACATCTGATAGTCCACCTCTTTGCTGTAGAAAGTGAGCTCACCGCAGTCTGTCTCATCGCTGGCCGATTGCAAGTCTTTGATGCCGTCGCACAGCTTCATGTCGTCATAAGTCTTGTGGTCGTCATTCGTCTCGTGGGAGTCATTCGTCTCGTGGGAGTCATTTGTCTGGGGGTCGTCATTTTCCTTGCAATCTTCTCCCTTGCAATTGTCCTCATAATGGACGGAATATGACTTGGATCCGTAACGCACTATTCCCATAAGTGAGAGAGCGGCAAAGAGAAAAATCAGGGAAAGGGGTTAAGGTACAAGGTTGAGCATTAGTGTTGTGTCCTGTCGTTACCTCCAAGCCAGATGGCCAGTCCAATGAGAAGCAACACAAACAGCACACTTCCCCATCCTCCCCAGCACTTGCCTCTCCGTCCACAAGACTCCTGCCTTTTTGGAGGAACTGAAGGAACAAGAACAAATCAGCAAACCAACTAAACTAATGTCCCACATTTGTGATCAAAAGTGTGTCTAGGTGAGTCGAGGACTGTTCATTTACTCAAAAATACATTTGAATGCAGTTTCTTGATGCAATGACTTCAATATACATTGTCAATGATCAACATTTTCAATTTTTGTTTTGTGTGTTTGTTTGTTTTTTGGTGGGGTTTGAAGTAAAAATGTTTCGGTTGTTCAACTGTTTGGAGAATGCAAAGTTGTAGAATACTCTTGAGGCATAATCTTTCCCTATTGTAAAAATTATTAATTATACAGTAAATGATAAGATATTGTTGTCCGAAATTAGGAATACTGTACATTCCCACGATTTATTAATTTGTTTTATCGTTTTAGTTAAATCATCTGCATGGTTTAACTGAATTAAAGAGACCAAATTAGTACAACCTGGCCATAATTTAACAAGAATGAGGGTAAGAATTACTAAAGGCTATGCATTTAAAAGTTGTGGGGAGAGATTATATATTTTGGGACCATAATATCTTATTTTTCTGCATGTCTGTGTGGAGCTCCATATATATATATATATATATATATATATATGTGTGTGTGTGTGTGTGTGTGTGTGTGTGTGTGTGTGTATATATATTTGGCGGGAATTAGGCTGGAATATATATATATATATATACAGTATATTCCCTCCTAATTGGGCTTACAGTTAAATACATATTTATGTGTCAAAATGCCTGCCTTTTTAAGTATCCTCATAGACAGTCATTTATGTCTTAAGTGAACGCAAACAGTTGAGAGAGAAAATGCACAAGTATATTGGATCCATGCATTTGGTCTTAAAGTGACAGCAGCCTAATATATATATATATATATATATATATATATATATATGAAGAGTTCAGATGCAAAAGCCTCTAAATGCCATTTGAAATTTTCTTCTTTAATGATGATTTTTAATAAACTTGTATATTTAAGTTCAGTAAATTCACTTAAATGGCAATGATAATTACCTATTAATTGTTATTTAAGTGAAATTACTGAACTTAAATATACAAGTTTGATAAAAATCATCATTAAAGAAGAAAATTTCAAATGGCATTTAGAGGCTTTTGCATCTGAACTCTTCATATATAGCTTCAATTGTTCCATTTGAAATGGTAAACTTTTCAGCTAGAACTGGCCTCCCTGTTTTGATTATGATCAATTTGTAAAAACAGTATGCAGATATTAGCTTCATTTAGCAAGGGTATTTTATGTAGAAAGCTTTTTTATGGGCAAATCGGAGCGAATCAATAGATTCCGTACTTACCGACAACTCGCTGTGTGACGATGACAGCTGATACCTGAACTTGTGCTGGATCCTTCTGAACATAGTATGGCACAGTTTTCTGTGTGACACCATATCTGTCCTGACAAATCACCTCCTCGTAGGTCATAGGAGGGGTCTGGGGGTCCACAGCCACAGAGTAGTATGGTGGAGGAAGGTCCTTCTACAAAAGAGAAAGTGAAAGAAACAACTTCTATTAATGAGAAAGAAAACTTACCCTTTTTACCATCATCTCTATTATAGTTGGTGTTGTTTGACAAGTTCATGTACTTTTAACATACAAAAGATGCCACACATTGCTCTTAGTAGAACTTGTTTGTGTGCCTTGTCCTAAATATTTTAAATGCCTTATACTCCCCAACAGGATTGTATGAGTTCTGCATTCTAGTCAAATGCCATTACAAATATGTTGTACAATGTATACTTGTATTTCTAGTTGTTGCCATGTCATTTTAGTTGCCATGAAATTTTGTGACGCACAGCGAAATAAAACAACTTCCCGAATGAGAAAACAAAATTTACTTTTTTTTTATGCGATTTTTGGAGTTACTGACTGATATTTTTATGAAGACCTAATTGTGTTTACTATTTTCTTTTTATTTATTTATTAGATTGTTGTTGTATGCTACATAAGTTTAATAGTTATTTAATGTGGTAAATACTTAAACAATAGAGTGTACTTTGATTCTTTGGTCACTAAAATGGGATCAAGGCGTTTGCATTGACTGCAAACTCCATCAACATAACCTTATATATTGACATACTGCTTGAGTTTCGCTCATTTTCACCCATTTGATTGTATTGGTTCAGACAGCCCAATCCATTATCATTCATGATAAGACTGAACAGATGCAACCATTCTGTAAAGGGCGCTGTCTTCTGGGAAAGACTTTGTCTTGAGGAAAGGTAGGCAGATTGCCTCTGACAATTAGTTGATGTCGTCACGCTGTTACCTAGACAGTTTGGTCGCAAGAATCGTATGGTTTGCTTCCTTGTTACCGCACCAGTCCTGAAAAGAATACACTCCTTCTTCTGAATGGGTGGCTTTCATTACAGGAAGTGTTTATTTTGCTGGAATAGTACAATAAAGGATTTCAAACTCACATGACTGACTTTCCTCTGTGGAATACAAAAGAAATTCTGATGATGACTGGTCACTAGGCTATAACACATCAAGCTTGCTGTCCAATCCAAACATTAATCATTGACAATTTTCCCTCCAATTTTGTGACCAAATTATTTGAGTCACTAATACCCCTTTTCCACCAAAAAAAGAACTGGTTCGGAACTGGTGCTGGTTCAAAGTTGGTTCGGAGTTGGTTCAACTTCCGAACCGCTTCAGAACCTATTTGTTTTTCCACTGACTAGAGCGCCCAGTGAACGACTTCATTACGTCACTGTGTACGTCGCCATACGTCTTAGCTAGAAACGCTTGCAAATACATTATTTTCGGATTATCTCTAACTCGTGTACCAAGAAAGCTTCAAAAACAATTGAATTATGTAAGTCTTTTAATCTTTTCCTTTGATATGTAATCTTTTCTGATAAGTTATGTACCCCTGTCTTGTGTCTATTTTTCTTATTATGGTCAGAAACGATATTTAGAACACATCTAAACCCGCCCCAGCCCCCGATGTAAGCATGACGTGGTAAAAGAACGGTTCTAGTCCAGCAAAGAGTTGGTGCCGCTTTGGAACCAGTTCTCCTGGCCGAGAACCGGTTCTTTGGCTGTCGAAACACAAATAACTGGTTCGTGCGCAGGCACCGGCTCCGAACCGGCTCTCAAAATGCTTTGGTGGAAAACGGGCTTAAGCTGCTCTCTCGAACTGGATCAGTTCATGAACGAACCCAACTGATTTATCAGCCCGTTCTCATCCCAAGGCGTCATCTAACCAACGCTTTTGACCATGCGTCAACATCCGACGCACATGGCACCCTTTAACGTCAATGTGAGATGTGCCTCCTAGTGGTCTAACCCTACCCCAGACCTAAACCTACCCGCGTCATCTAACTGATGCTAAAGGTTGCCATGTGCGTCGGATTTAGACGCATGATCAAAAGCGTCAGTTAGATGACGCCCTAAGATGCGAATGCGTTGGATTAATTGAAAAATATAATAAAAAATAATCAAGATAAACAATGATTTTGATGATTTTCTCTAATCTTGGAGAGTGTGGATTTCAATCTGTGAGAAAAATAAGTATTCGTTTTATTTCTTGGCGGTTTGTCTACCATGTTTATGAAGGTAGTTGCAGTATTTAGTTAATACTAAAGTTACGTTCACATGGCTAGTTGGAATACATGATTCTGACAAGTCAATCGCGGCAACTTACACAACGTTGCGATAGCCTTTTTTTCCCTATTGTGATATATCCGAGTAATAGTTTCTCTAACAAGAAAAAAAATTATGGTGGGACTTTTGTCCAAGGGAAATTGATTGGATGGTTGTGGTTTGCTATTGGTCGATCTCATGTGAGTGACAGGTTGCCCCGCCCTCAAGCCCCTAAACGCATCATCAGAGAATACATTACAAGAGGGAGTGAAAGTTATTTTAATTAAAGATTATTCAATAAAATAATGTTGTGCACGGATATTTTTTTTTTAATAAACTGCAATATTACATAAAAAACAAGAATTGCACATGACTTTATTTTCGCAGTGCACAATGTCTGTCAATACTGATGTTTTTCTCCATCAAAACACGTCAAAGGATCGCAGACAGATATTTAACCTGCCAAATATCTGTCATCTGTTATTAGTCTTTGAACATTGACGTACAGTGATCGTCACTCACGTGTATAAGCACTGCTCTGTCTCCATTAACGGCCAGCGAGTGGGAAATCATGGCTAAAATCATATAGTGTCAGGGTGACATTTCTAAAATGACTACTTATTATTTTTAACTATTATTATTAATTACATTACTACTTATGTCTCTGGTAACGATTGAGGCAAAAATGACTTGATAGCACTTCAGAGGCCCAGTTGCATTTATATTTTGTAAAGACTATGTCTGACCAACTAGTTAGGGGTAATCAGTCTATACCTTTCTTCAAATGGCTTTTTAAAGTCATACCATCCATGTCAAGGTGCTGAACCAGTAGGGGTTCACTTGACGATAATGGCTGGCTTGACTACACATTATCCATTACATGTAATGTATGGTCTCTTGCAAACCTCATTTGGAAACTATGCAGTTTAACCAGATGCTTTGTAATTCAGTACTGAGTTGTGTTTTGTGACTGGTGTATTTTGAAGGCCACAGCCTACCTCACTAAGTTCCAGTTCAATGGCCTCTTTTGAAAGATTTACCTCTTCAGTCAATGTAAGTAAGTGTTTGCTCTGCTTCACCAAATAACAATAAACTCGTCTGTTAACACCCGCAGTGTCACCAAAAATATGCATGTTTCACACACTGCCAAGATTTGACAGGTGGGCCATGTTTTCTGGGCTTTAAATGTTTATTAAATTCACATTGTATTGATGTCATTTTTCCACAAGAGTTGCATGAGTCAGCACACCTTTTCATGCAAAGCTTCGAGCCTGCATGGAAGGTATTTTTTCTGCCTAATAAGTTAATAAATATGGGTGCTTAACCCATTCAACCAGACCTGTCATATTTGTTACCAAAAACACATTTATTTGTTGATATTTTTTAGGGAGTTTTCAACTATTTAGTTGATCTTTTGTCCTGCAGTGCCACTGCCTTCTTTATAATGTCAAATCTGAATTGGTCATAATAATGTTATAATAATGTTAAATTTAATGTTTCTTTGAGTAATCATTACACCTACTTAACTATAGTCATTTAAATACCCTGATGACTCTTAAATGGACATAGGGCCGACCAGAACCACTGACCCCAGTTTCAGTCTAGAATGAATAGTGGGTTTCTGTCTGACATGCATCATGCATGAGTGTTATTCAACTCAGATTATCTTTAAATACCTCTTTAGCATTAAGTGGGTTTCGCAACAAGTCCTTCAGGTGATACACAGCTAAAATTATTAAATATACAGCTAAATGCCTTCAGAAAAAATTGACCAATGAGGTGTGTTGTATTTATTGTTTTTTTTTATACCAATTGAAAGCTTAGACAGGGAATGAGAAAGTTTTCAGATAAATGTGGAGGAACTGGTTTGTCAAAACTCGTAACCATTACCCAAAATAGCATGATCAGCAATTATATAAAGCAATTATCAGCAAACTGTACAGCAAAGTGAAATATATATAAATATATATATTTTTATTTCTATTTCATCATTTATATATATATATATATATATATATATATATAGCTTTAATATTTCATGTATTACCTGAGATAAGCAGATCATCACCATATTTTTACATTAGTATAATAATTTGTTAAAATATTTTAAAATACATACCATTTATTTATAATTCGGATAATTTCTTGATCATGTAGCTCAGTAAATAGGCCTTCTATTAGTTAGTGATTCCTAAACTTGGTAAATGCGTGAAAAATTTTAATGTTTTTTTTTTGTCCTAATGAGAGTGTGACACACATTAGTAATGCATTAATGCTTTAGTTCAAATTTGTTAAAGAGAAGATAATTTGAACCAATTAACAGCTCTATTTCTATTCACCATTTCTATTTCATCGTTTTTATAAAGCAATAGAAATACCCTTAGTACTCTCTAGTGCTCAGCATACAAGGCATACCCTTATACAAATGCATTTATATAAAAAGCCCACTGAAATAAACCGATATAGACTGTGTGATATAAACATTGCAACATGACACGCATGCACAAAAACAACACAATACAATGAGATAAAAAGCATACAGCCTGCAGCCAAAACTATTCTGTCTTACCGTGTCATTGTCTGCCATTAGGAACAGGAGTGAGAACTACTGTATGGTTAGATCCAAAAATGACTGTGTATTTGGCTGGACAGGATTTCAACCTGTCTCTACAGTCCTAAAGGAAAAATGAGACCCTCTTTTCCATTTTTCACCGGCTTTTCAACACATAGTTAAGACTGCCCACTTATCCTCCCTCTTTTAGTTTCAACGTACCTGTAGAAATGCCAGTGTCACACCTGCCCAACCAGTTTCATGACACCAGAGGCCTGCAGAGCCCTCGAGCTCACCTGGAAACAATCAGCTGAAAATAGTTTCATAAAAATAACTTCCCAAAAGGACAAGAAAGGGTATTGTTTAAAATTCATGTATACTGTAACTTTAATGAAAGGTTCTGATCTACTTTAAATGTTGCCTACTGTAGTTCTGTTGGATAACGACTAGTTGGACTAAAAGTTGCTTCATTCTAACCAATCATTCAATCATTAAATGATGAACTGCACGGGCCAGAGGTTGAGTAATAATTAAAGTGTAACTTTGTCAGGCAGCTTTGTAATGTTACAATGTCAGTAGTGTAAATGAACCATGTTAACTCGTTCACCGCGTTCATGTTTATTTGTCAGCAAAAGTCCGCCGTATGACGCGTTTTGCCACATATTGTCTCTTATGCATTTTTGTAACCGCGCCCACTGACAGTCAGATCGGCAGAGGGTTATTAATGTAACAGTTATTATAAAGTTATGTTTCGTGGTCAAGGTTTGCCCAGTTTGTTTTTGTTGCCATTTGTGGAGCCTGGGGTGTCTACATACCTGTAGACCGCGATTTTTTAGTGTGTTCAGGGGACAGGCTAGCCTGGATGCCAGCCCGAACTCCGCCCACAACATTTTTTGGTCGGGAAGTTCGGTCTGGACTCGATCCATTGAGGAGTAATTATGATCAGGCAAAAAAAGATCCGGCCAATCAGATTGCCAGGGCGGGCTTTATACGATGATGGACAGATGATCTGCAGGGACGTAATCATCACGTTATCAAAGAGCGCTACCTGGTTTCCCTCAAAGATGACTGCAGCTGGAGAATTGAGATGTATAGATTCCGCTGTCACGTCTGTTTTTAAAATTAATCGACAGCGCATTAAGTTTAATAGACAAACAGAAAACTGCAATCAAGGCATTTGTCGATCGGAAAAGATATTCGGCAAAAGTGTAACTGACGGTCGCTAAGTTAAGAAGATGGGACGTAATGAAAAGCATGTGGTCGTTGTGGTTTCTCCTTTGGTCGCACTCATGAAGGACCAAGTGAAAGAAGCAACACTCGTTATTTTACTTCTAAAATAAGTAAGTTCTGTTGTTGACAACTATGCTATGCAACGTATTTGACTTACTGCGTTGCTCTGATTGGTTGTAGGTCTGTCCGACTATCCAATTGAGTGCAGAGTTGTTGTTTTTTTTCTCTCCTGGTTCGGTTAAGACACGACTCATAACGCCTCAAAGACCTACGGAGTGGTCTCAGACTCATATTCTGACTATAGGATAGACTCTTACTTTGTGTATAAGAAAGTGCCCTTACAGATTTAAAACTTTGCAGGATGCTTTCTTTCACCTAGAGTTATGTTACAAGAAATACAGGGGCCCTTTAATGTATGAATGTTATTTAAACACGAGTGAAATGAAACTGGAATATTTTTTGATTATCAATTGACCGATGATCAAAGATCTTTGCAATTTTGTATTTTTTTTGTAGGCCAAATCAGTTTTCATCACTGAAGTGCGACAAAATTGTTCAAGCACAGCAGTGGTCAAATGGAAAACATTGTTCGTCATCATCATCACAGCAGTGGCAGCTGAGTCATACCACGGTGAATGGGAAATTCTCAAATGACAATTCACAAAGAGAGAATGACAAGGCACAAAGACAGCTGTATTTCAAGATCTCTCTTAGCCAAAGGCAGAATGTTCAGTCATACAACAACATCACTGAGCTTCTTTTCATTTTGCGAATATACACCTCTAGTCAATATCTTTCTTCCACCTTCCTTCTATTAATATTTTGGTTGTATGTTTATGTCCATGAATACTCTTTGTTAACACGTGATGCTTAACTAAAAGTTTAGGAGGAGCACGTTCAAATAATCAATCCAATTACAGTAACTTGTCAGCAACAATCACCTTTCCCATCAGCATGAGAGGAAGCATACATTCATCTAAAGGATTATTAGGAACACCATACTAATACTGTGTTTGACCCCCTTTCGCCTTCATAACTGCCTTAATTCTACGTGGCATTGATTCAACAAGGTGCTGAAAGCATTCTTTAGAAATGTTGACCCATATTGATAGGATAGCATCTTGCAGTTGATGGAGATTTGTGGGATGCACATCCAGGGCACGAAGCTCCCGTTCCACCACATCCCAAAGATGCTCTATTGGGTTGAGATCTGGTGACTGTGGGGGACAGTTTAGTACAGTGAACTCATTGTCATGTTCGATAAACATGTCATGTTCATTATTCTCCTGGAAGTAGCCATCAGAGGATGGGTACATGGTGGTCATAAAGGGATGGACATGGTCAGAAACAATGCTCAGGTAGGCCGTGGCATTTAAACGATGCCCAATTGGCACTAAGGGGCCTAAAGTGTGCCAAGAAAACATCCCCTGCCTACACCACCACAACCCGGTCTCACCCCAAGACGTCATATAACTGACGTTTTGGGACGTCTTTTGACCATACGTCAATATTCGCCTTTTTAGGGCCCCCATAAACGTCGGTAGATGAGGTTATGGGATCCTAACTCTACCCCATACCTAAACCTAACCCTAAACCTAACCCGTCACCTAACTGACGTTAAAGGTAAAGCGTCAGTTGTATGACGGCCCGGGATCGCCATCTACCGACGTTTAAGGGGCCCTAAAAAGGCTGATATTGACGTATGGTCAAAATACGTCCCAAAACGTCAGTTATATGAGTTTTTGGGATGAGACTGTGTTAACCACCACCACCAGCCTGCACAGTGGTAACAAGGCATGATGGATCCATGTTCTCATTCTGTTTACGCCAAATTCTGACTCTACCATCTGAATGTCTCAACAGAAATCGAGACTCATCAGACCAGGCGACATTTTTCCAGTCTTCAACTGTCAAATTTGGGTGAGTTCTTGCAAATTGTAGCTTCTTTTTCCTATTTGTAGTGGAGATGTGTGGTACCCGGTGGAGTCTTCTGCTGTTGTAGCCCATCCGCCTCAAGGTTGTGCGTGTTGTGGCTTCACAAATGCTTTTCTGCATACCTCGGTTGTAACGAGTGGTTATTTCAGTCAAAGTTGCTCTTCTATCAGCTTGAATCAGTCGGCCCATTCTCCTCTGACCTCTAGCATCAACAAGGCATTTTCACCCACAGGACTGCCGCATACTGGATGTTTTTCCCTTTTCACACCATTCTTTGTAAACCAACAACAATGCCATGCTCAAAATGGCTTAAATCACCTTTCTTTACCATTCTGACATTCAGTTTGGAGTTCAGGAGATTGTCTTGACCAGGACCACACCCCTAAATGCTTTGAAGCAACTGCCATGTGATTTTGATTAGATATTTTCATTAATGAGAAAATGAACAGTTGTTCCTAATAATCCTTTAGGTGAGTGTATAAAGACATTCACAAAAAAAGAAATAGGCAGGTTACATCACTTCATTAAGATTTGTGCTGTAACAGAGGCACAGAATGTATTCATGTGCGGCAATTTATTGTATCAACAAAACAGAAAAGTAACAAAAGCCACCTTGAAACTGATCCACGTGATTTGACTGACAACACGACTGGTCTGTTATTTACGGTAATCAATGAGTGACGTCACAGAAACTTCCCATTGCATTAACACTCATTACACTTTACAAATTAATTTTTACAGTTATTTACTATATAAAATACAGATTTGTATTTACATATGATCCCATAGTGTAAAATGCTATCTCAAGGCAGAATGTTAAAGACCCCGCATTCAGTAATGTATTCAAACAACAATAGCAATGTATTATGAGTTTGACTATGATGCAAAAGGCACTTCAAAAGGCTCAGGCTTAAACATTCAACACTAAAGCAAACATAGGGGACATATATTTAGAAACTGATGATGTAATACAGGTGAGGACAACAGCTTCATGATCTCAGCAGGTATAAGCCAGACAACTCAGTTTATAAAGTGCGCCTTCACTCTACACTGCCTCCTGTTGGCTAAATGAAGAATGGCAGAAACTCTCCTTTGGTCTTTATACAAAATCAACCATTTTGTGTGATTAGATGGACATCGTCGTTACCTAAACAAATATGTCATTTTCTAACAAAAAACTGTCCATATGACTCATTCTCAAGTCTAAGTTGGTAAAATAACTGAATACATTTCAGTAAGTGAATACATTTTTGTAAATGTTTTAATAAAACTGGAAGAAAATTATGTTAGTAGAACAATAAATGTAAACACTATTGACTATAGGACCTATATTTTTCTAAGAATTAGTTTGATAAAAATATCTTGTTAGTCCGTCAATCAATCAATTATCAAGGGTTGTTGTTTTCGTATAACAAATTTCTAGATCATTTTCAATTTCCTGTTTCTCACAAATAATTGTCATTAGTTATGGGCTTGCAGCGAAGCAAGTGCATTCTGGGAGTTGTTGTCTTTCATTCATATAAGCCAAAAATACATTTTCTGGCTTTTCTCAGTCTAGAAAACTCCGAATTCAAAAATAACTTCACATTTCTTCTACATAAATGACCCATTTTAAATACACATTCATCTTTCCAGAGGTGACATATCCCTTTAAATGTGAAAATAACGTCAATTTATACACAAGAGTTGTGTGGGGATAAATTGACGTCACAATGCATTGTGGTCTATGGATCTGCCTAAGTGTATTGAGTTTCAGAAGACTCGCTCCCTCTGTCAAGATTGAGGGGTCGAGTGTCTGTCCAAATAAACTTATCTCGCCCAGTTGACAAAGTTGACCACACTTCAAAATGGCGGCAGGGATTTATGGGAAGTTCACCAGTGTATGTAAATGCAGCCATTGTGTACTTCACAATATACAGAATAAGTAGATACGTCCTAATTTCCTTGTCCCTCAGTTATAATGTTAGGTTAGCATTAACATTACTGCTATATCTGTCACAGGAACACTAGCTATCTGTGTAAATTAACTCTGACCAACATGTCAGCAGAAATGAGAAGGATAAACTATTGTTTTGATGACATAGTTAATTTGGAATTGGAAAATCTAATTTTTTCATGAAGTTTATTTAACAAAGTTTTGGAGAAGCACATTCCACCTCTGTCCCACAACAGTTTTCAGGATCCCTCATGATCCCAAATTTCAAGCTCTTTACTCTATCTGTTTAATATGCATGTGTGTACTTGTGAAATGGTAGCAAGGGACATGCTAAAATGACCTTTATCAGGGGGAAACACATGAAAGGAAAGTGTTATGTTATCAAAAGGAAGCCATCTGAGGAAGAACAAAGAGGAAGTTATAGTCCCGGAACACTTTTTCTATAAAACACACATTGCTGTACTAAGCTGTCAATATGACTTTAGTATTAAGGTATTGTGGTGTGGGCTATTTACTGGTGGTAGAATCTATTTGCAGATAATCTCTCACCCCTAAATGACATGTAAGTAAACATAAATTTCATATTGGTTGCTTTACATCGTCACTCTCATATTGTCTTTTCTAATGGCCATAATAAGCACCAATATGGCCTTGACTATGCTGTTAGATAAAACCCTGCTAAAGTACAATTCATGTAAATGAAACACGCTTGGGTCAGTGGTGTTGGCAATATATCTTACCAGAAGAGGGCGACATTTGACCTGTTTTAGGTTGTATGGGATTTGAGTGTCATTGTTTGCTTTGGGCAAAGAGCTTCCATGGTGACTTTGGATAGTCAATTAAATGTATAGCCTAGTTGGTTACAAAAAAATGTGTGTGTGTTTCTGTGATGGATTATCTGAATTTTGTGAACTCGCATACGATCAAGACTCTTTTCATAGTTTTCAATATAAAATATTATTATAGGCCTATATGGTGGGTAACTTTCCCTCAAAACTATTTCACGACGTTGAAATGACGTGAGCCGCTGTTTTACTACAATCCTCATGTTTATTTGCTGGGCTTGTAGCGTAGTATTCAGTGTTGCTATTGTCCGCGCTACTTTTACTATCGCTACCGGGTTGTTGTCGTTTTTTTTTTTTTTTTTTTAGTTGTTTGGTGACGTCGAGAGCCAAAATTAGAAAGCGCAGATACTTACGCAGACTTTTATCGTGCTTTCCCAGGGGAGACAACGGGAATTAGTGCATGGCCGAAGAAATGGAAAATATCTGAGGTAAAAAGACAGAAAGACTAACATAGGCCAAATAAATGAGTGAAAACATCGGTATGGAACACCGGTGGAATGATTGATGACGTAGAAAATCCAAAGTTGCTTCTTCTTCTTCTTTTTTTTTTTTTTGTGGATAGATAGCCTAATGAAATTAAATACTGCGTAGACATTCGTGTAACTTAGAAAAATCTCAAGAACGAATTACACGAACTAGTAGCCAAATGCACATTTAAAATAATGCAAGCATGTTCAATAGGCCTAGCCTATTTTGTGTGCTAAAAAAAAACAAAACGAAAAACAATACGTCATGATTGAGCTACTGGATCATACACAATTTTAATATATAAATCTTAAACGATTTAAATCATTAAAAATGTTTCAAAAATGACCATTGGACAAAAAGAGAATTGGAATTTTTTGGCCATTTTTATTTTAATTCCTTGCCCCCTATTTTATTGAAAAGGAGCAGTGAAACAAAGGAAACACCATGAAACTAGTCGGAAAACACCACCAGTACATACCAAATGTAATAATGAAACCCTGTGATGGGCAAATTTCAGAAACACTTCCTTGTGTATAGCAGCACTCAGCAGCACTGGTCAACCAGATTTTGGCATTAACAAATTGATGCTCATTAACATTGCACCATTATTAAATTATGAAAATTATGAAATTATACGAAACAAGTGCATTTTTGATTACATCGTAGGTACAAATGTCTTTTAGTCTAAAAAAACCTGCTCAAATGGTAAGTTTAAGAGCTTTTGATAATATTCAAAAAAGGATCATAGTGCAGAGGGTTGGAAAGAGTTTGCTATAGTATTTGATTAGCTTGATATACACAACCACACTGAGTGGGAAACCTTGACACCATGCCATTTTCTTTTTGTGTTGTTTTCACTGACAGATTTGTTTATGAGTGTCAGGGGTCAGAGACCCGAACGTCTGTAACTCTCGTCTAAGCAAACAATTTGAATCTGGGTAAATCAGTTTCTATCAACAGAGTTAAACTTCAACCTCATTCAGTGAACCTTCTCAGAGGGGCCGTGATGATCTAAGTTGTATTTGAACTCTAAATGATCTTCCATGACTCACTGATATCAAACAGCTAGTCCAGTTTTCTTGTTTGTGTACTATATTTAGTATGCATATGCATTGAGTCTAAATATAGATGAATGCCCTAGATATTTAGATCCTGAGTCTGTGATTCACCCTGAGTCTGACCTATTTACATTGTCAGACCACAACATCAATTTTAAACCATAATTATTGACCAATAAAAAAACACATTATTTTATTTTATTAATGGTGGCTGCGATATGACTATTGCTGTTTACAATATATGATTTTGCTTGGTGAGATGATCCTGTTTAAAAATGTACAATGGCTATAATAAGATCACGGCAAATCATTTAGAAACGGGGCTGACGTGTTCCTAGCTGCTAAATAGCTTTTACCCAAAGCATACTTGTTAAATGAGTTTTGTGTCATGTGTTCATGTCATTTGACTCAGATCAGGTGTGCGAAAATCCTTTGGTTAGAACACAGATCTGGTCCGGCCATTTCTTTTCAAATAGTGAATAATATAACATCAAATGGAACTGAATCTAGATGATTAGTTTCAGTTTAAGCGAACTTTTCAGGCCTGGTTAAACGGTGTGAACTGAGAGGATCTTTCAGTTCTTTACAAATGGGAAAGTGAAACATACAGACCAAGGAAATCAAATGTCAGCCACTTTTCAGTTTTCTTAAAGCGTGAGAAAGTAGCGCAAAAAGCATAAGCATAAATTATTGAAAGCTTCTTCAGCAATATTTTATTTATGTATACTTTTTAATACATTTTTTAGATTTTATACTATGAATAAAAACATAGGGTTAGAGTTAATTATATAAAAAAAAAAATTACTGGAAGTTAATGCAACAATATTTTTTAATACACTATTGAATTACTTTATACGACAATTCACCATGACGTCACAACGGGAGACCCACCGTCAAATGTAAAAATGTAATAGTTGTTTTTTTTTTTTAATTAAATATAATGTGTTTTTTTTATCATAACAACTTGATATAATATAATAAATATGAAATATAGTAGGCCTACACATAATTACACTTACAATAGAATACACATAACAGCAATAGAATAGCTTTACAGTAAACTGTTTTTTTTCTTTGCAGTATGTAAACAATAATTAAAAAAAAAAAAAAACAGCCACTGTCCAAAGTGGCAAGTAAAGTTATAGGATAACGGACACAGCAATGCATCATAAGATCATCATGTTTGTAGCATGATCCAGGGGATTAAAACGTACAAAATATATTTCAGGTGTAGTGGAGTTGGTCACTAATAATAGTAGTAAAGGTGTAAAGTTGCATAAAATGGAAATACTCACTACTGCAAGAAAAAACTACCACAAAAAACTGTTATCTGTGCTGTTGTCCAGTAACTCCAGTTGGAATTTTCACCCCAAAATGGCGGCCGCGCTACAGAAGCGCCACCTAGTGGCTGTTACCAAAAAAGCATCAGAGTTTCGGCTCTTGCTCTTCTATCCACAAGTTTCCGAGGGGCGCTCCTGTAAAAAATAAAGTGGGTGAAACTTCCGGTGAGGCGGCGGAAGTAGCATTCCAATGGTATTTTGTGTGTTAGTTAGCGAAGAGGCTAGCTGTTTTTCGGAGAATTATTTTACTATTTAAAGACGCAAATCTTTGTGAGAGATGTCGTTACGGAGCTCAGGGACAACATGTGCTGTTCGCGGTTGTATGTATAACCGGACTAAACTAATTCAGTGGCTTAAACGGGATTGTTTTGAACATAAGCTGAAAACGAAATCACAGTGATCCTACCAACGACTGAAGTTTCCATCAACCTCCCAAAAGACAACGAATCTTCCTGTGTACATTTGTTTAAAATCTTAATATTCTATAAACTCTATCAGCATGTGTTTGGCTGTTCACTACTGATGTTACACCTAAACTCAGGATCAAAGCCTGTGTTGACAGAATACCAAATGTGCCAGTTAATGTATTCAAGCAGCACATTCATTTATAATTTTGAATAAACTCCAAAGCACAATGACTAAGTGTGTATTTTTTATTTTAATTGTTTGTCAGCTCGCACAACTGTCTGTCACCATGCCTTGATGAGTATTGATTATTAATAATGTTATTATAATAGTCCCAATCATCTACTGCGGAGGGTAAAGGTACTGTTATTTCACCCTTTTTAATTTCGTTGAGGTTGTGTTCCCACATCGTTATCTAGTTTGGATCGCTATAACTTGAATGACTGTCAACTGTTGAATGAACGAGTGTTAAAGTCCCCGTGAACCGGAAGTTGCAAACGATTTTTCTCCAGTGCTGTGACGTATTTCCAAGTGAAACGGAATATTGAACAGAGGGCAGGGTTTTACTCTAGCGCTCCTCCTCTCCATCTCTCGCTCATAGCAAACTAACGGTTTGAGGGGAGTGGTTAAGCGTTTCCCCACCCAAACTGTGAAACCTACGTCATCAGAAAAAGAAACTGTTCCAGACCGGAAGTAACTTTTCAGAATTTGATTAAAGATTACTAAGGTAAAACAATTTTTTAATATATATTCACTTGCACGGATTAATTGTTCACCACAAGACTAGTAATACGCGCTAACAAAGTAAATAGGTTCAATTTTGATTTCACGGGGACTTTAAGCATGTCAAGTAGCGCATTGTTTACTTCAAACCGGAAGTC
Source organism: Pimephales promelas (assembly GCF_016745375.1). The sequence continues at coordinate 1,574,843 of NW_024121166.1, forward strand.
GCGCCCACTTTTTACGCAAGGCCTCATGGGGCGTAGGAAACTTGTGGATACTCTTTGCTTGCGTTCTGCGATTTAAAAAAAAAAATGCATTTCTTATTTTATTCACAACCTTTGTTTTTTCTTCGTTTTTCACATTTTTATTGTTGTATTCTTTTTTAATAAATAAATGATTTAATAACATTATTATTAATTATTTAATAAATAACATTTTTTGTTTTTGTGAGTTTTATTCACATTCTTTGCAGATCATGTAAAATAAACAAAACAGCAAAGCTATAAGAGTAAAAATACATAAATAAATAAAAAAAATATTTTTTATTCAAATTTAAACCTGGTTGCCTGTACCAAAAAAAAAAAAAAAAAAAAATCTGCAAACAATATGTGTAAAAGTTAGTCCATAAATAATGTAAAATAACGGGTAACACTTTATTTTGGTGCTCCCAAATAGACATTCAACTGAACTTTGCAACTATGTCAACTTAATCCAACTCTACCCCTTCCAGTCTACTAATACTCTACTAACAATCTAATGAGAGTTAGTAGACATGTAGTGCAACGTTAGTCAACAGCATGTTTAAAAGGCACCATAAAAATAAAGTGTAACAAAATAATGTGCTTTCGCTGTGCTTGAATTACCACTAACCACTGCATTAAACATTATAGTCAAACACACATGCATGTGCTCACATGTTGATATGCAAACCTGTAGCTCAGTATTGAGAAGCAACTGTTATTGTAGTTTACAAAAAGTGTTGATCAAAAACAGTAATAACTTAATGAGCTATTACTAACAAAAAGTTCCTTTGTAAATACCAAGAAAGAAATATGTTAACTCTGGTACTCCCCCGATGTAATGTGTGCACTGGTATTTCCATCTAAATTTGGAATCATTAACATCTATTGATTCATGTTCTATGTTTACACATGTGTATGTACAAGCAACAGTTTTCACACTTAATGCTCAGTTTCAGAGAGAGAGAGAGAGAAAGAGAGAGAAAAAACATGTTGCTATCTAGAGTGCACGGGGGAAATATCTGCCATCACGGAAGACTGACTGAAGCAAAACAGAGAGGGGAAGTTCACAGTATAAATACATTGAGTCAGTCAACCACTAAACCTCACTCACATGAGAGTTAGAGAGACGTACGGACGTATCTGAAGAGCACCTGAACATTGAGCTGGCTCTGTTAGAACGGTTATTGGGTTATTAGAAACATTTTGTGCGAGTGCTTGTATGGAACTGGACTGGAATGTGTTGTTGGATATGATTCTCAACTGACATAGACATGGATTGGATCTCATGGATTTCTGTTCTGGTCACATTGATGCACGTCCCGGCTTACACAACAAGTGAGTTTTGATTTATTAGGGTTTTTTGGGGGGCTCACGCTTCATTGCAAGGTGATTATAATAACAATATACTGTACTGTTACATATTCGAAAATACTTTCATTTAATTTGTTATATTAAATAATTTTTGTCCTTTTAAATGAAATATGTCCACAAAACTGAAATATACGACAGAAATATAAAGTGCAAGTGGGCGCTTGATTCAGCGATGACGTGAGTGACGTAAATTCCTCACCAATTTTGGGCGTCCCCCCTGTGACCACTGGTGCAAATGAATATATAGCTACAACTATAAGTTTGTACACTCTAAAACCCAATTTTGGGTAAAATATGGACAAACCCAAACTTTGGGTTAAAATGTCATTTAAGATCAATATTTGATCCAAATTTGGGTTGAAATAACCCAGCATTTTTAGAGTGTATTTATTTATTTGACTATAGTAAATTTTCATACATTTTTTTTAAAGATAATTTTTTGTCAAACCAACATAGAAAGTCCAACAAAAAAAAATAAACACATAGATAAAGCACGAATTTGTGCAATTGGATTTTCTTTTTTTACCAACACCCAACTATACCCAGGCATCGCTATTACATTGTATCGCATAGCATTGTGTAAGTTATTTTTGAAACATTTTGATTATCGGTTTGCTTGATGAAGTAGACATAATTTGCAAATTGACTTAATTAAGAAAACAAAAACAACAACAACAGCAAAAAAACAAAAAAAAAAATCCTATGCCACCTACATCTGGAAAGTACAGCTGATGGACAATACAGACAGTACATCAAGTGTGAGAATGCTGCTATGACTGGAACAAGAGCAAATAAACCACTTCTTTATTGGGAAGAGACGAGTCTGGGAAAGTCTGAAGATAATTCTGACAATATTTCTATTTTGTTTACAGGTGAAGAGCTAGACTTTGACATATGGGAGGGAAATGTAACTGCGCTCTGGGATCCTCCTGAAGGATCCCCCATAGATGCCCTTTATCAAGTAGCGCAAACACAGTAAGCATTCTTAATATACAGTTTCACAGTCTAGTAAACTTATTATTATTATTTTATTTTTTATTTTTTTGCCCACCTTTTTTGCTTGAAGGAAGTTTACAGTACTCCAAAAACTTATGTATTTTCTCTTTTAGGTATTCTGGTAATAATTGGGAAATTGTGCCAGAGTGTAACATGACTACAGAAACTAAATGTGAACTTGGGAACTTTTTATATAAACCCGAAACGAAAATAAAGGTTGAATTGCAAGGAAATGGCAACTTTTCCTGGTCAGCGATTAAAAGAATACGTTTATATCGGAGTAAGTATTTCCTGGCCTTTTTCATTGTGTTACTATAGGAAAACAACTGTTTACCCCCCAAAATTAAACACACTAACTGAATAAAATAGCACTGAATTAAGTGAATACTCAATCTTTTAAGTATAAAGAACATCAGGTTTTTCCGTTTACAAAAATAAGGTTTGTCAATGGTTCCATGAAAAACCTTTAACATCCATGTTCCTTCCATGTTTTAGGTAAATTATTGGCTCCAGAATTTAACCTGTCTTCCACTACCAATATGGTGAAGGTTAAGATTCACAGAAAGCCATTTCTCAAAGAACTTTTTGAAAATGGACCAAGTTACTCTGCCATTCTGTATCCCAAAGGACAAGAGAGTCAGGTTGGTTTTTTTAGTAGACTAACTACTAAACTACTAAGTAGACTAATACCCCACCTTTACAATAAAGAAACTTGCTTGTTATATTGCATGGCGTTGGAATCTCTAAACCTGTATTGTCTCGGATGCAGGCTATAACAGTAAGTGATGATGACGAAGATGGTGAGGTGGAGTTCACTTCATTACCATTATGGCAGGAGTATTGTGTCCATGTAAAAGTGGAGATGATATCTAATGATGTGAGCAACACTTCATTACCACGGTGCATATATCCATCAGCAGGTATGCATTTGAATAAATAAAAGTCTTCTGTTTTTACACAGCTCTCTCAAATGGACTGGTCAATATAACATAATGACTGCTAAAATGTATATTTCACTGTTGTATTGATTTATTTAGTAACTAGTATATAAACCCCGTTCAGGGTGATACTGATACAAGACCTTATTCTTTGCGTTTGGGTTTTTTATTAATTACTTTTGGGAAATTTCAACCACTGAGGCTTAATGTTGATTCCTCTTGTTTGTCAGATACATCTATGGTGATCTACGTGGCAGTTATTGGTGTCGTCGGAGTTATGACCTTCTTCATGTTTGTAGTCTGTTTCTTCTTAAGGCGTCCCGGTAAAATGCCGGCTGTTCTGGTGAGTCAACTTGGTAATATTTAAATAATAAATGTAGTTTCATCAAAACCAAAAGTGTTAGAGCAAGCCAGTTTCAGGCTCTTAAAAGGGGAATGAAATCTAAAGAAGAGAGGCTCAGTAGTGTCAGTTCTCCTTTCGAGGAACAGTAGCAGAAATGGAAGTGCTGGGGATTTACGTATGATTTATGCACATGATCTCATTGATGCTTGGTTTGGTCCTAATGACACAATACCATTTAGAATGAAACTATTTTGGCAATTTCTGTCAAACTCAAATACATTTGTATATGTGTATACACCATGGTAAATTCTAATATTCAGCCCGTTTTCATCCCAAGGCGTCATATACTGACGCTTTTGACATTTCGTCTACGTCCAAAGCACATGGCACCCTTTAGCTTTAATATTGGTGCATTTCCCACCGCTGGTACGGCTCAGTACGGTTCGCTTTTCCACTGCGTGGTACGACACGGCACGGCTCGGTTCGCTTTAGCTCGGTTGCTTTTCCACTGCAGTTAGTACCACTTTAAAGTGGATGGGATTTGTTTAAAAGCAGTCACTACAGCGGTGGCTGTTACTGGCTATTTAAATCTAGCGGGTTTGGTTTCTCGCGTCGCAAATACAATGACGCTGGTAGTGACGATTCTGTCTGACCAATCAGTGATCTGCATTGTTTCACGTGACATTTTAGTACTTCTACGGTACACTTGGAACCTCAATAGACCAGGTACCATTTAAAGCGAGCTGAACTGAGCCGTATCGTACCATGCAGTGCAAAAGCCCCAAAATGTGCCATATCGAACCGAACCGTACCGTACCGTACCATGCAGTGGAAAAGCGCCATATGAGACGCAGATATATATGGGCCAGAAGGCGCCTCCTAGTGGTCTAACCCTAACCCTACCCCAGACCTAAACCTACCTACAACCAAACAAAGCTCTGTGTGTGTTAAATTGACGCTAAAGGGTGCCATGTGCGTTAGATTTAGACGGAATTTCAAAGTGGCATTATATGACGCCCTAGGATGAGAACGCGTTGAATATGCTGTTAAAGCATTTATTTTAAATAGACATCTTTTGTAACATTTATAAATGTCTTGACTTTCACATTTGACTTTAATGTATCCCTGCTGATTGACAATATTTCCTTGGAAAAATGTATTATTTTTGTAGTTTTGTGAGGTTTACTATTAAGCGTTAACCATTGTTTTATCATATATTATTGTCCATCAGAAATCCGCTGTGAATGGATGGCACCCTATGCATGTAGGATTGATCCAAGTGGAAACCGTCACTGACAAAGGATGGGTGGTGAACACAGTGGCGGAAAAGAGTAAAGCATTTTATGAGGACGAGGAGCTTTCTGAGGATGACAAAGAGAGAAGAGAGAGTACGGACAGTGGCGTGAGTGTGGGCCAGCAGAACTCGCTTAAGAACAGAGGCACAGACGGACAAGCGGGAGATGAGGACAGCGGCTGTGGAAGTCTGACAGGAACCGAGGACAGCGGTCTCAGCGGTGGAAGAAGAAGCCTGGATGAGCTCCCTTTCCTGGACGGTGGAGTAAATAGCAGCAATGGTAAAAGAAAAGATGACAGTGGCTTGGGAATGGTAAACAAGGATGATTCCGACAATCTCCAAGGGGCGGACGGTGACCTGTCGGAGGTAGTAGTTGGTGGGGATGGATATCGTAGTCAGAGCCCTTCTGCTGATGCTGAAAGTAAGGCGACCGTTCCATATGATGTAGACACTAAAATGGCCAGCCCTAGCAGTGGTTATCGGTCTGGTCACGTGACGTGCTCGTGTTCTGACTTTGAGACTTGCATTTGGTGCAAAACCAGGAAGCTCCTAACAGACAGTGGTTCATTTTCTCATGAGAAACTCAGTCCTACCGATAACCACAACGACAGACCAAGCTATTTGAGAAAATCATCTGTGCAAACTGTGAATGGGCTAGGACTGGGAGATTTGTCCTTCCAGTCAGATGAGAACTCAAGTGAGTCGTCACTATTCATTACTTGTCCACTACTTCTACAAGAGCCCTGCCAACTTGACACTTTGCCTCTTACATTAGGAGACGTAGAACTGACATTCACGTGAGATATAAGACTTTTTCATGAATGTGTAAGCAAATATGGGCCGAACAAAGCGTATCTGCTTCTCCTCTTGCCGTTTGCTCCATTTTTTGTTTTGAGTAATAGCAGAGAGATGCTAAATATGGCTGTTGCTAGTACTAAGCACTCAGAATAAGAGCTGTCCCTCAGAAATGTGACTTCCGGCAAGCACGGTGTTATCATTTTGTCTAAATGTTGACCAGAGAGAAGACAAAACGAGTGATCAAGAGTGAACTAGCATCAGAATATGATGACGATGAGCTGTTGCCAGTTCTTGACGTCCAATGTCACACATCCACCACTGATGTAGTTAATTTATTGTCACATACTTGTGTTCATCTATTGCAATTTTGCACATGAATTGTACGTATTTACATTTTATGTAACTACTGACATTTTTTATATGCTGAATTTTCATTGAATCAACATTTCATATTGGGACCAATGTTAGCACGATATGGGATTGAGTTGTGGGCCTTACATGGGTTTGGTCTTTTGGGTCCATGTCGGCCCTATCTGAATTAGCCATATTAATCTAACCATGAAATGTTGGCTTTTGGTTTTGGATGTGATGCAATGATGGTAAAGGTGATGTTGTTGATGATAATACTAATTATACATATCTAGGTTTTTACATTTTATGAAAATAAGTGGTGCTTTCCCATTCCCAATTTTTCCATCCACACCCTCCTTTCATTGCTGTGTTTGAGCATGTAGTGAATTTTTATACAATAAAAAATATCTTTAATTTTTGTTCCCTTTTAGTCAGTCAAACAGGATACAAAGAATTAAAAAAAAAATGTTTCCCAAAAGTCTTAAGAAAATCCAAATGTGAAAGTGTTGAATCTGCATTTTACCAACAAGAACATATGCAAATTATGAGGCAAGAATATCCTTTGTGAAATTCCAATTTAATGAGATATTTGCAAATGCTAATGACACAGGAAAACCCAGCACTTCCTCTAGTGGAAACCCACGAAAGCCTGTGACTGTTTGCACGTGATTTCCTCCAACAGCATATCAGCATATATTATGGCAACCACAGTCACTTCTTAAAAGAAAAACCCAATTGAATTATGAATAAAGATAAGCTAACCCAATGTAAAGCTTATCCCAGTAAAGCTCTGCATATAAACATATCTTCCGTAGCAAAACCTCACAGATCTTGTGCAAACCCATTACTCAGTATTTCCATAGTGTCACTGCGCTGTGACGAAACACAGAAACTGAATGACAGAGCCAAGCTCAGCCGCAATCAATGACCTCCATCTTCAGATAGGGAAGGAAACAAAAAGTACTTTACCCACATCGACATCTCAGTCACAGATTCAACATGCTGTCACCGAAAGCTTAAGGCTCCATTCACAATAAAAGAGAAAATTAAAAACTCTCGGGGAGATCCCGCAATATGGAAGAAAACACACTTTATGGTGAAGTGTATCTTTAGAAACTGTTCTTGTCACTGTAATAATTATCGGATAATTTATAGATAAAGGAAAGTGATGATTTTGATATGGGCTCAAATACAACATTTGACTATTTTCTTTCACTGAAAGGTCTTGTGTTAACAGTCATTTGTAGAACAGAGGGCACCTTTGCCTCTCATCTCAATAGCAAATCGGTTGCTCAAAGAAACCACATAACTTAATCTGAGACAAAACACAACAACATTTATACCCTCCTAACGCTCCATCATTAAATCTCACATGTTCAATTCTGAAAGTGTCAGGCGGATGCATAGTGAAAACGGTTCTCTTTCTGTATTACAGACTACTGCACTGAAATCAGTAAATGGCCAGCAAATAATATTTAATTTTGGATAGACAAGTCTAAAATGGGCATATCTGGAGAAAGCCAACATTCTGCAGCAAATGGCCCCAAAATAAGATGATTCCCTTTTCTAAAATATAAAGGTAGCATTTATTATTAGAAAAAACTAATATTGTAATAAAAGAAAACATTTTCTAAAACAAACTTTTTTCCCTCTAACCACTATTAGGATGCATAACCCTGGGCCTGAGGTATTGTTAGTTCACTTTAAGTTAATTTGTATAGATCTTTTCATGTCACAGTTATGTTCAGTTTGTCATTGCTATCATCGACTTTTAGTTTATCATTCCATTTTCACACCACTCCCAGTCCTTTGTTTCCATGGTCACCGCCATTATGAGTTTGTTTCTTTCCCCTATGTTCTATTAATCATCTTTGAGTCAATATTAAAGTTCTATCTTCACCCCTTCACTGTTCACTTGTTCTGACAATTATTGATAGCCTATTAAACTCACATTGGAATCTTGATCTTTGTTTACCTGCAACCACCAGTGACAGATGACCGGACCAAATATGGAATATGCTGCAAGATTTTCTGCTAGGATGAGCCACGATAGTTACGTGAACAATTTTGTCCAGGGGAGCCATTGTAGTCAATCACAGACATATGTTGAGCGTGTGAACACCAATAGCCAATCAGAGGTGTTTAAGAATCCATTCACCAGCGCTCAAAATGCTAGAGGGAAATGCTGGTGTTGTCATATTTAAAAAATTCCGACAACAGTATAATAAATACTTTTGTACACTTTTGACAACACTATAATAAATATCACTCTAAAGCAGTTTTAGAGAGAACAAACTACTTCTCGCTAAAAATAAGGGCTGTCAAAGAATTGAGTAATTCTATTTCAGTCATCTGTTGCTGAGCAAGTGTGGACGTGATACTACCATTAGATACACAGAGACTCTGCTGTGAGCATGTACATACATACACATAGACAAACATTAATCCTGTAGCAGATACGCATGTGGTACTGGGTGAGGTTGTGGGTTTCAGAAGAACTCAGAGTAGCCAAAAAAAAAAAAAAAAAATACTGAACCAGACTATGTTAAAGGGTTAGTTCACCCAAAAATGAAAATTAAGTCATTAATTACTCACCCCCATGCTGTACCAACCCCGTAAGACCTTCGTTCGTCTTCGGAAGACAAATGAAGATATTTTTGATTAAATTTGAGAGCTGTATAACTACCACATTGGCTCCTAAGGGACTGCCTCTTGACGGCCCAGAAAGTCAATGAAGAAAATGTTTAAATATCCCAAGTGACTACCGTGGCTCAACTATATGTTTATCAAGCGACGCGAATACTTTTTGTGCGAAAAAACAAACAAAAATAACGAGTTTATTCGACTATTTCTTTTCTTCCTTGTAGGCCAAAACGAGACTTCCTTAGATTTCCACGACGCATGCGCGAGAATTGCGATCTGAAGTAGTGTAAGCAGATCGCAATTCTCGCGCATGCGTCGTGGAAATCTAAGGAAGTCTCGGGTAGTTATACAGCTCTCAAATTTAATCAAAAATATCTTCATTTGTGTTCCGAAGACGAACGAAGGTCTTACGGGGTTGGTACAGCATGGGGGTGAGTAATTAATGACTTAATTTTCATTTTTGGGTGAACTAACCCTTTAAGCAAGCAATCTCATTGGCTGCAGAATCAGCAGCGACCAATCAACTTGTTCCATTAAGTGGAGTTGCAGATTGCACTGTGATTGCTTGCAGATTGTTTTTAAAGAACATATCAGCCTGCAAAATTTAGTTTTATGACAGAACTGCATTTATATATTTTCCATTAATGGTAATTCAAAATGGAAAATACAATAAAACAATGAGGAAAAAGCATAAATTCAATCTGTTCATCATATAAAGCGATCATGTCTCAGGCCCCGTCCACACTACTGCGTTTAACGTTAAAAACGGAGACCTTTTGCTATGTTTGCACCTCCCGTCCAGACTAAAATGGAAAAACGAAGACCTAAAACGGAGAAGTTCAGAAACGCTGCAGCGCCGTTTTGCGTTTTGAATCTCCGGTGGGCGTTTTAGTGAAGACGGGACAAAACAGAGGACTCTAGAAACAATGACGCAGAGGCTCACGCTCGGCTCTATGATTGGGTGTCATCAGCCATGATGCGTCCTTCTCTGATTCGTCAGCCACCCATCACATGACCCGTTTCCTGTTTACACTGCATGCCCAGTGTTGGTGAATGGTCACGTGATCCACGTTTTCAGTCGTTTCAATGTGGACGGAGATCAATTCAAATGGATTAGTTTTACGATCTCGTCATGAACTTTCTGAAGTGTCAAAGTAGTTGTTGGATAGCTGTCAATGAAGGGAGAGAAAACTCTGATTTCATCAAAAATGAAGATCTTCATTTGTGCTCAGAAGATGAACGATAGTCTTACAGGTTTGGGATTACATGAGGGCGAGTAATTAATCACAGAATTTTCACCTTTAAGTATAGTAGATGTTTTGCAAGTTCCCAATTCTTAGAAATTAGCAAGTGTTTAAAAAAAGCTAACTATTTTCTACTTCCTGTTATATGTCTTTGTTTTCTGATCTCGGGACTTCCATCAGCCAATCAGTTTGACAGATCACAGTTCAGCAGTTCACAGCCGTTACTTATGAAACGCCAACTCCGTAAATCGGAGAAAAACAGAAAAAAACCTAGATCTCAAAACCCACTCACTGGAAATTATACTATAGAAAAAATACTAATCTTCTCATCTAGTGACCTCGACAGACTGCCTTTGTTTATCTGTGTCACGCTTTAAAGGAAGGATACCTACAGGTTAGAAGAAATTGGGACAATAATGGAGTTTTTGTGGGTTAAGTTGACATCACCCTCCCCCAGTATGCGAATTATCAGCTTAGTCATGACAGCGGTTTCTCAGCGTCCTCGCCGCCCTTGCAGATAGTATCCCACACATGACTGAAATTTTGAGAAAAAAAAAAAATATCTCAGAGTTTGCCCCACCCCAAAATGTAGATATGTATAAAAGATAACCACCTACTACTTCCATTCTGTTATCAACTTTCAATGAGTCAACAAAGTAGACAACCATGGAATGACATGCTAAACTTCACAAATTCATTGTGTAAGATCATGCAACACTCAAAAAGTCTAAATGTTCTGACACATGCATGGCCTGATGCACACAGAGCCAGAGAGGAAGTGAGTAGGAAGATCCGATAAGGAATGTGGTTTTCTTTAGCTGTAGTTTCTTAGTAGCTCTGTAGATCTTAGACTGGTAAAAAAAAAAAAAAAAAAAAAAAAAAAAACGTTCAATTGAATGCATTGAAGTTGACTGGTGCAGTGAACACAACTGCCTATGTAAGCAGTTAATGGTTAATAATAGCAGTTCACAAAAGCATTCTCTCATTTCACTAGAAGATATAATGAAGTTCCAAACATAAGTTTCTCTTGAAGACAGCATGCCAAGTTTGTTTACCATTAATTATTAAGACTGGATGGGCAGGCAAACTCATGAATTAGGCTGTCCTCTGTGACCCAACTGTGCACAAGTAAAATAAATGCATAAGCTGGTTGCCAGGGGCGCCTGTGAGGCTTTATCTGAGGGTAAACAGAAACAAGACTAGTTAATAAAGTGTATCCTTGTATCCTCCGGTTCTACCTAGACAGCTTGAAGCGGAATTCAAACCGGGCTTTCTAGGCGATAAAAAGGACGCTAAAGAGCGCAGCCTCCAATGCGCTTCTTGAGGCCAAGGGAGTGAGGTTTACTGGCAGGATGGTGTTTTTCCACTACACAGTACCAGCTCAACTCGGCTCACCTTTGTTTTGTTTTGCACTGTGTAAAAGGTGTACCTGTAACTGCTTTCGAAACAACTTTTGCGTAAACATACACGCCACTTTCGAGTCAAGTGGCGTGTTATCTCTACGCATTTTGAGCTATCCGCGTGTAATGTATGTCTACGCCATTAACGTCCGAGTGATTCCGCGTGTCTATACACGCGCGAAACGAAGCAAAATCTACATCTGGGGAGCGATCTTTTTTTTTTTTTTTTTTTAGGGAACAGTCATAAATGCCATTAACCCCAGTGACGGTTAGGTTTAGGGACGGGGTTGAGGTAAGTCATATATTTACATATACAGTAATACCGTTAAGTCAACAGCGTTCATAAACACGCTGAAAAGCGATTATGCGTGTTGATAGCACGCCAAAAATGAAAATATGAATTAGCGTGTCATACACACGCTACTTCATGAGATCAGTCTGGCTTTCGGGTACTTTTTTTTGTATTACCTCCAGCGAGGTTCTGAGCGAGCTAAGGCGATGCTAAAATGTGACGTGAAAACAATGCCACCTGCTGATCATTGCATGCGCCAGATGGCATATCCAGAATAACCCTGCCATTTTTAAATAGTTTGGCCAGATATAGTTACTAAACTTACGACTATAATTATGGCAACTCGGAAGAATACGCCGTGGTCAAAAGAGGAGGTGCGGACTTTGTTTTTTGCGGAAGAGAGGATCCAGCGAGAGCTTGATGGGGCAACAGGGAACGAAAGGCGTCTCTATGACGACCGGGTACTATTTGTGGCGGTACTGTCTGCAATGGAAAACAGAGCGAAAAGCAAGCTGAGGCGAGTCGAGCTGGTACTGGTAATGGAAAAGTACCATTAGTAGCTGGTCTTAATTACACTCACCCTTCTAAATCTCACACCCATCCGGCTCATGGCACCAATGTAACCCCTCTGGCACTACTCGCACCGCTCCCAGCAGGATTTGAATGGGCATTTCCGGCGGTTTCACTAATGTCACCACACCTTAACGGTGTGTCTCACTACAGTGGCAAAGTCTGCTCAGTGCCACTCGAAACGCTACAATGCCTCCGCTTTGGGACATGTCTTAAGTGGGTGAGGGTGTCTCATAGCAGTTGGCTCCTACTGTATTTTACTTGATATTTGCATAAAAGTGAGGATCTCTCAACTTTTGGATGCTCTCAGCCGCTCTCAATGCTTTCTCTGACCTGCTGTCAATCCAACAATTCACAGAACGCGAGTGATGCTAGGACATTTTTATTTTTTATTTACTTAATAATATAAATATCATCAGTGAATAATGTCACTGTAAGGAAAACATTCAAGATTCTTAAAAATTTCTTCTGTTTTGTTCCAGTGAAAAATAACAGCATGTGGGTTTTGAATGTCATTATAGTGGATATAGAATCAAAAATACATTTTTTTTTCCCTAAGTAATCAAGCCACCATGTGCCAGTGTCTGAAGTTTTGAGAAAGGGTTTTTATCATCCTGTGGGTGTGTTAAGTTGCACTGCACCAACTGTTTTAAACAAGCATGGTGTCACAAAAGGTACCGAGAGACTGCTGAACCATAGATGTTAACTGCTGTTTCTCACTTCCTACAGACCACCTCCTACAGACCACCACCATGCACCTCGCTTGCTGCATACCAACTCAGGAAACAACTGGCCCGAATGTTTGCACGAACTGCGTCAGTTGAACAACTAATGAAGTTTTGTCTGGCTTGCGGTTTAGTGAGCTGTGGTCAAATGCTGTCAAGAGCTGAATCAAATAAAAAACAACGATTATCACCAGAGATTAAAGAGTAAATGTTGTTAAAGAGGAAACCATAAGTCCAGAAATGCTTCAACAGTATTAGGCAAAATGAACATGTAATATATTTTCGAATTATAACCAAAATAATTGAAGTTGAATTAAAAAATAAGAATATTTTATTTGTACGATGTACGATCAATAATGAAAAATTTGTGGCACTTCAAATGATGGTCATGGTAATAATATGGATTCTATACTCATTGATCTAGCTGTGGATCCATGATTGTGAGGAGAACGTGAACGTGGCATGTCTTCATCCCGTCTCACGTTACGTTGAGTCGGCCAATCATCATGGAGAATGACTCTGACTAGGAAAAGTTAACGTTCCTGCCGCGGAGCTTATAGTTGTTTCAAATCTAAGGCCGATAGTTTAACAATAAAGTAATTTCTAGGTCTTGTCAAAAAGCTGTTGGTCTAGATAATTAGCTGTATTCTGAACGTTTAAGTCGTGTACGATAATTGTCTTCCAAATACAATAATTTTGAGCTTCAGGTTCTTGGACATTTCCAATCTGGCAACACATGGCTGTCGGTTTGGCTAACTGAAAATGGCAATATAACACACTCATGGGCAACAATCACTTCCCTGAATACCTGCCGGCTAAGACACAAATAAATGTTACCATCTGTTTTCAAATCCACATCTTTTGAATATCACACCATTGATGTATGTCAAAATGTAACGTGCACAATACAGTTATATTTATGAGAAGCAGAGTTCCAGTGAGTACATGCATTCAAAACCCACACGTAGCGCTACGTCATCGCTTTCCAAGAAGAGGGAGAAAATGGGGCCTGAGTGGCTTAGTTAGAGACATGCTGTCTGTTAGAGACAATAATAACCCACATAATACATAAGGCTTGCGAATAAAAATTATGTTCGTCAATTGCTGAAATTGAATCGGGATGTGAATAGTGAAATACGTCACACTGCACGATAAAGAGAATAAACGCCAATCCAATAGAAAATGAGTGGTCTGGAGATGAGTTCTTACTCTCATATGCTGATGAAATATAATAAACTATAAAAAAATTAAATAAAATCTACTTTGAATACTATCTTCTGAATTGTAAGGCAATTCAAAGTTTGATCAAATGTTTAATTTTCCAATAAAAGACGATACATTTTTACATGATTTCATACATTTATTTACCCATTAGCAGATTGACACATGCACACATCATGCATGCGTGCACACACACATTAAACTGAAAAATATACAAACATGACCACACTTTCCTTGACATCAGATATGATGTATAGAAATACAGATCCAAATCACATCACACACATTATATTGCATAACAGCAAATATATCACTCATGAAGACTTCATTACAATCACGATGAGGATGATGTGATCATTCTACTGAAACCAAAGACTGATATTTCATCAGTTTATATGGTAACCTTTAAAATGGTTCTGCTTGAGAAAAAGGCTTCGCTATGTTTTTTTGGTGAGACTGAAAAGCAAGATATGGAGACAAATTTTGAGTCAGAGAATGAGAAAAACAATAAGAGAAGCGTTCTTAATAAAACAAGTTGTGCTGCTTTTCCCTGGCTGTGGGAAAGCGATCATAACCAGTTATGAATCATTCTCATCACTGACACCTTCACTTCAGAAGTGATTCACACTTTTCACAGAAATAAAAAATAAATAAGTTGACAGATGTTAGCAAATCATAACATGGAAATAATTATAGTTTAGTGCTGTAAATAAAGAAAACATGGACTAAATTAGATTATTTCAGGATGCATGTACACTATTTACAGGAATTGAGAGAATGATGGCCGTTATTTCTTGTCAACGATTCTGCTGATTGAAAACGGAGGCAAATTCTTCATCCCGAATTTCCTGTAGAGATACACACAATTTAAAGTTAAATATAAGCAACCAATCATTCCACATTTATTCTGTTAAACCGAATATCATTAGCACACACAGAGACGTTTTTCATGTTTTAATTGGGACTTTCTATCGACAATGATTTTTACACTGTACAAACTGAATATTCGATCCCCTAACCCTACAAAGAACCTTCTCCCCTTTTACATTTTCAAAAAAAACATATGATTTAAGATGATTTCCTCATGGGAAACAAATTTTGTCCCCATTACGTAGGGTTTACCTGAACCACACACCCACACACACACATAAACAAACAAATATTAGTCAGTTCACTTACATTAAAATTTTGTCTTTCACCGACTGGTCTGTAAAGGAAAAATAGAAGCAAACATCATCATTTTTTTTTCTCACAGTTTGCTCAAGGACATTTATTAATTATTATTATTTTTAGACAGTAATGAGGATGCTACTTACTTTTGCGCTTGCAGCGTTTGATTTTCTTGCAGCATATCTGCATCAAACATATCAGCAGGAACAATCCCAAGATCCCAAACGCCACGGCTATCCCAATTGATGTGGAGCTATCTGGAAGATTTTTTTATTTATGTAATTCTTTATTTGACAGTGACAATGGACAATAAAAAAACTAGAAAAAAACTACAGAGCTAAATTTCATCTGCTGTGCCTGGGCAGTAAAGTACTTTATATACCAAAAGATCATTATATGATAAAATTTTTGAAGTTATCATTTTTGGGGAGTCCGATATCTCAAGTTTTAATAGTGTTCTTGGATCAAAACTCTCAAACGGCTACTCATGCATAAAAAGTCTTGGTGTTTTAATTGATAGTTCTTTAAAACTCGAAAGACAAATTAGCTCAGTGGTAAAAAAAAAAAAAAATCAAGCTTTCTTTTCAACTTAGACTTCTTAGGAAGGTGAAGCCGTACCTGCCACATCGGCAACTGGAAAAAGCAGTGCATGCCTTCATCACAAATCGTTTGGACTATTGTAATTTTTTATATTATGATCTTGATCAGTGCTCAATCCACTGACTAAAATTAGCGCAAAACGCAACTGCAAGTTTATTGACAGGGAAAAAGAGCAGTGACCACATCACCCCTGTATGGGGTCTCTTCATTGGCTGTCTGTCGCTTTCAGAATCCATTTTAAATTTTTATTGCTCGTTTTTAAATATCTAAATGGTTTAGCACCTTCATATTTCTCAGACATGTTTATTTTGCACATAAAACCAGAAGAGATTGTTAATTATTTATGGGGATTATTAAAAAAAAAAATATTGGGTGGATTTTTTTATAATTATAGGCTGGTTGTTTACACACACTGTAGACACACATATGTGTGCAAACACCTTATAAAAATGAATTTAGCACAGTAGTTTTCCAACTTGTGACTAATAGTTTGACAAAAAACACAAACACCGCACAAACATGGACACAAACATAGTTGCAATACACTTAAATCACAACAATTGCTTGTTCTGAATGCTAAGTGCTAACTGCTAAAAACAAAGGCTTATTAGCTTAGCCTATGACGTTTGATTGACCTGTGCTATTTTAAAAGTCAAACGAATGCACTACCAGCCCCTGACCAGAATAAACTAAGCCTATTAATTGTGAAAATATGTTGAAAACAAAAACACCTTACTTTAATTCATTTACATTTATTCGTTCAGCAGATACTTTTCTCCAAAGCAACTTGCCTAACAAAGCGCTTTTAAATGCTTGAAACCTAAGAAATGTGGTCTTCCGTTTCGAGGAGTTTCTTACCCATGATGCCTTTTTCTTGAGAATAGATGTACTTTTGTTATGATGTGTCCCTGAAGAACAGTTGAAGTATGATGCTCCTTATCTTATAAACATATCTTTTTCTAATACAGTGCTAACTTGCTATGTCGCTAACTGGCTTTGTGTGCGTCTGTACACTGAGAAAAGCTGATGTTTTATGAACTGGTCTGTCTTCATTCTCTTTTTTAACATTGTCTGGCCCACCCTTTCACATTGGTTCTTCATTTTCACCTGACTACGATCGTTTGTTCTGATTGCTTCTTTAGCTTACTGGCTACATAGTTTAGTTTATCACTGACGACATCTCTTTCACACAAACCAAGATTGAGGCTCTGTTTCATTTTTATGAGAGAGGACAAATGTGGCATGCTAGAATGTTTTTATTTGAAATAAAATGTATGTTCTGGTAAATGTGTAGTATGTCACAGAATGTCATCACACCGTCTTCTTATATACACCTACGTTAGTCATCTAGTTTAATGTCACCTGTCTGGTTATGAATCAGATGGAATGATTTTCTGCTTTCTCACTCATTACAGTGCACACTTAGTGGGGGTGGAGTGGTTTACTGTAGGTACACGTGCATGTGGTACGTGCTGCCCTCTGTTGTGCACTAAATGAAATGCAGCAGGCTGGTGGCTAACTTGACCACATTTGTGATTTTGTAATTCAGTCTAGTCATATAACACAACAAAGACTCCCTTCATGGCTTTTCTCTCTCAGAAAAAAAAATCCCTTTAATTTAAAATTAGCTTGTATAAGACAGAACAGGAAAATGAGAGAACCCCCCCATTCACATCATTTGAAAAGTAAATCCATCTTCTCAAGGCTAATTTATTGTTGTCCCTATAGGGGGACTTTACCATCATGAAGTTTTAGTTTTGTGAAATCCCATCTGTTGGTAATGGACATGGGCAATTAATTATGTGTTATGGCTTCTGATATATATATATATATATATATATATATATATATATATATATATATATATATGAAAAAATGGAACAATGTAATTATATCAGTTTAATATATTACTATTAAAAATGTACTAATCTATTATTCATAACATATTTGATTAATTTCTAGAAATAATATTGTTCCAGGTTTTTGTTGTGCCTCAAGGGTATAGGGCACCTCAAAAGATAATTCTGTCATCATTTACTCACTTTCATGATGTTTCAAACGGGTATTAACTTTGTCTTTTTAGAGACCAAGTGCAAACAGCCCTTGTTACAGATGCTATTTACACTTACTCCACCCATTATTGTCTCTTGGAGCCAGACACAATTACAAAAGAAACCCTTTTGACAATAAATGCTTTTGGCAATTAAGCCTGCAGGTGACGTTAACTTGTCACACGACCAACCCGAGTTCTAATCTGCTTTTTTCCAAACTCATTCTTCTCCCTTTTCCGATTGCGTATCAGCTCGGGGAGCCGTGTCTTCTGTAGCAATATAGTAGATGTTTGTGAGGAATAAACTAAAGTAGCTCTCTGTGACACCTTCATGAGTCTCTGATGTCTCTTTGATTAATTGGTTGATGCAATCAGGGCCCTGACCAATTTGCTGGCAAGATTTGACCTGGTGCCCCATGAATCACAGCCCATTTCACCACATCATTGTGCATTCTGGCGCCCCAATTGAGTGGTGGCGCCCCTACTATTTGCCAATGCCGCCTATACCACAGGCCGGCCCTGGATGCAATTCACAGTTTGCATAGTTCACAAAATCTGATTGATTTGCTTCTTGAGTTCAACTCAGTGATCTGGTCACAATGGTCAACAGATCATCATTAAATAACAACTTACATTGTATCCATAGGACAGGAAAAATGAATACATGAATTTATACTTTAGAGCTTTAGCACATTTTTTTAACTCTAATTTCTGTTTTATTTAAGAGCACAATATCATTCAAATTGTTCAATTTTGTGTTCCACAGAGTAAATAATGAAACTTTTCATATTTGAACAATGCTCTGACAAAGTCAAAAGCTTGCATTTGCAGGAATTGACTGATTTTTTTTCTTTCTCACAGCTATAGCACATGTTGACACTTTAATATCTCATCAAAATTCAAAACCACCCTTCCTTTTACCCTTAGCAGCAAGTGAGCATATCTTAACCACATAAACTGCATGTAACTGAGTGAGGGCCTGGAAAGGTTTTTTTTTTTTTATGTCTGTAACAGACACATGTAATGTGAGGTGGAGGATCAAAGTACTAATTTGCAATTTAAGAAAATTATGTTCTTCTGAGGGGGTTTCCCCTTTTGCACCAACCTCTTTATCTTTATTTCAAAACTGTGAATTTCATGCAAACTGTGCCGCTGTCCTGCACACAAACAGGTGCAGAGCTCAGAAGAACATGCAGCAGAAAGGCAGATGGATGCAACACTCACTGTAGAGTTCTCAGAATGTTTTGAACAACGAGATCCAGTCAATACCACAACCTGTCACGTGCAGCTCGCAGGATACAATATTACAATAATAACACAGTTACATTAGTGGTTTAAAATGAGGCCTTGGATGGAGGTATAAAGTAAACACTTTAAACAGATCTCTAATATTGTACAAACAGTGCACAAGCTAAATATAATAATACATTTGATACGCCAAATGATATGAATTTTTTTTTTCATTTATTGTGTCTAACGTCTTTGTATTATATGAATATAATAAGAACTAATATCATATGATTACCATTGACAATTTATGCCTTATTTGATTCAAACATTTTTTTCCAACACTCAATGTGTCCTAATTATGTTGGAGTATAAACTCACAACCTAATGTATTTTGGATTTACTGTAATGATGCAGGACATCTATAGACATTTACTTCCGTGCACACTATTCTGGTAATAAAGTAATCCGAGCATGTTTTCCTGTATATCAAATATCAGGATGTGTTGAAAGCTCCCTAATTTGCAAGATAACAAAAGAGAAAATGAACACGAGCACTTCCTTATATCTCATTTTATAGAAAATAAGACAAAAAAGATGACAAGAATATATGGACAAAGCAGTTCGGTGGAAAGGGAAAGGGCAGCAAGGGTTGGTTATAAAGAGGCTTGATTCTAAAGTTTGTTCTTCTGATACTGGCTTGCCTCATGAAGACTTATTTCCATGACCACTGAGGACATGAGGAAGAGCAGAAAATAGGATTTAACACAACCTGCCTGTCTTTATTGACATCAGATCCTTTAGGAATACAGCCACAGTAAGTTCTGCTTATTTTGTCTTTATATCTTCTCTCTTATAAGGGCGCTTGATGTGTATATATATATATATATATATATATATATATATATATATATATATATATATATATATATATAATTTTCTTCTTTAATGACGATTTTTTTTTTATCAAACTTGTATATTTAAGTTCAGTAATTTCACTTAAATAACAATAATTATCATTGCCATTTAAGTGAAATCACTGAACTTAAATATACAAGCTTGATAAAAATGATCATTCAAGAAGAAAATTTCAAATGGCACTTAGAGGCTTTTGCATCTGAACTCTTCATATGAAGAGTTCAGATGCAAAAGCCTCTAAATACCATTTGAAATTTTCTTCTAAAATGACCATTTTTATCAAGCTTGTATATTTAAGTTCAGTAATTTCACTTAAATGACAATTAATAGGTAATCTTCATTGCCATTTAAGTGAAATTACTGAACTTAAATATACAAGCTTGATAAAAATGGTCATTTTAGGGTACGTGCTTAATTCAGATTTTCTTTAGTAAGTGTATGTATTTTTGCTTTAGGCAGGGTGTGTGTAAAATGTTCTGCTTTGCCTGTGCAAAACTGAACAGCAAGTGTAAAAATAGAATTTTGCAGTATAAAAAATAAATGTAAAAAAATTACCCAAATTCCCAGGGGCCCATCTTCTACAGGGCCCAATAAACATACATTGTTAGAGTTATTAGGGCCCTGGGAATCTGGGTAATCTTATTTTTTTATTTATAAAAACAAAAAACAAAACAAAAAACATGGATGGTCTTAAGGAGGATGTCTCCGCTTTTGTGGAGTGGGTGCTGGTGAACTACAATTCGGTGCTCACTATGGGCCTGTCTGAAGACCACACTAGCCCCACTCCAGATCCAGATTTCTGTCAGCCCTTCCATGCGATATGCAGGAGGAGGATTTACATTTAGGACACCAGGTTGTGGAGATCGGCCAGCTGTGCTGGACGAGCCCGAGCCTGCTAGGAGGACGGGAAGAGACCTCGTCCCCTGAGCCACACAGAGAGTCTGACCAGATGTGTTACCTGGCAACACTGTGTGTCGCTGAGGGAGTTATTGTGGAGTTCAAGGGCATGGCGGGAAGCCCTGCACACAACCCTGCAGAAAAATATGTGTTAAAAATATCTTCAGCAGAACAAAATGACATCATGTAATGCTGGTGTCACAGCTTAGTTGCTGCAATAATAACTCGACGAATAATTACTCAGAAAGGACATAATATAAAATATAATAATCAAATTCAGACAAGCACTGAAGATGACAGGAAAACAACCAACTAAAGACATCGCAGAACGAAAAACAGAATGAAGTGAGGGCTTATATACACACTGGGATCGTTAACTCTAACGAGGTTCAGTTGTTATGGGAAGGAGGAGGCAGAAACTGGTGAATATTCAACAAGTTAGCTTGACTATTCAAACAAGTTTATAAATGCAGTGCATTTACCATTTTACCATTTTGCGGTCATGGATATGCATTGAATGGAAGAGATTTGGAGGTGTTTGAGGAAGGTATTTCCCAGTTTCTCCTACCCCCGCTGGCCCCACCCTGCCCAGAGTCTCCTGTTTCTCAAGCTCCACCCAATAAGGAGATTCCCAAGGCTCACTTCCAGCTTACGAACCCATCACTCCACCGCGGGCTGTCGACCTATCGGCTTCGCCTTGGCTCCTCCCTCCCTCAGCTCCACCAGAAACCATTGTCCTCATGGTTCCACCAAGCTCCCTTATCCCACCAGCTCCGCCTTGGTCAGACATCACTCTGTTTGCACTTTCGGCATCACCTTCGTCCTAAGTCCCCAGGACGAAGGAGCGACACAGTGGAGATCGAGAGAGGAAAAGGCCTGATTTTGTGTTTTGTTTCTGTTTCATGTAGCCAGAAGCTGGCTTATACTTTAATTTTTGTATTCATTTATTGATTTATTTATTAAACTTGTTGAATATTCACTGGTTCCTGCCTCCTCCTTCCCATAACAACTGAACCTGAGTTAACGATCCCAGTGTATAAGCCCTCACTTCATTCTGTTTTTCATTCTGCGATGTCTTTAGTTGGTTGTTTTATTCTCCTGTCATCTTCAGTGCTTGTCTGAATTTGATTATTATATTTTATATTATTTCCTTTCTGAGTACTTATTCGTCGAGTTATTATTGAAGCAACTAAGCTGTGACACCAGCGTTATATGACGTCATTTTGTTCCGCTGAAGATATTTTAACACATATTTTCCAGTGTGACAAATGGTAGATTCCTGATCTACATTAAAAACTGTTTTTATAAGCTATCATCCTTAAAAGACTTAAAATAAAGAATAATTGTTGTCAATGAGTGTATTCACTGCCTGTCATGGCTATATTAAGTAGCATATTATCAGTGGATGATTACCTTATAACCTATGACACTCAGATGTGCCCTTCTGATTAATTATGTGAAAATACGTAGAGATTCACAACCTATTTAGTATTTTAATTTGTTTTTTTTTTTAATAATGATGCAACACATAGACATTTAATTCCTCACTGACAATAAGTAAAATTTCCTTTATTACATAAAGGAAAATCAGCACATTTTCCTTTATCAGATATCAGGATATGAGCTATAGAGCTCTAATTAAAATTTCAACTTGATCTGCCAAATACTAAGGATCCATTTTTAATCCTGTATACAGTAAACAATGTTCTTTTTGGTGTCAGTTTTCCAAAATGTGGTAATTCCTATTTTATGTTCAAGCTTCTGAGCCACATTCTTATTCATGTTCTCACTGACTTTGTTTTTCACATTCTTGCACAATTTTGAAGAATAATTTTAAATACAAAAACATACTGAGTCACAAAAACATGTGACTCTAGTATCACTACATCACATAGTGGCAGAGCAACTTGCTTTGTAATGATGGTAGTGTCAACAACATGTTTAACTAGGTAAACATATCAGACCATGGCTCTGTGGAGAGCCAGTATGTGTTAAACAAAGGCTGTGACAATGGCATTCATTACACACAGCTCCCTAATACAAGACTGAGATGCACTAGTATCATGGGGTCACACTGATCAAGGAGAGGTCACACTGACCTGACCCTTAATAGAAACATGATCACTTTCCCACTGAGAACTTTCACCGAGAACCTTTTCTCTGCATGACTCTCAAAGTTTAGAGTCCTCTCTCTCTTTAAACAAATAAATAACAGTGATAACAGAGCACCAGGGTTATATAAATGGTGTGTTTGTTTACCTTTGAACTATGGCAAAGTTTAGTGGTTTGATCACTGAGTTTAAATAAGCAGGTGAGAGATTTTTCTATTTAGAGACACAGTAAAAGAGAAAGTTAAATATGCACATGATGTGAGTTGCATATTGAAGTAAAATATGGATATAATGCTTATCCTTTGGCCTCATTTTTCTTCTAATTGAAAATAAGGCTCAAACGTGCCAGTTTGGGCAGGTTTCACCAGCCCTAACATGAGTATTGTTGCCAGCAATGATAAAAGGCATGCAAGTGAAGTAAATCGAATCTGATTCCAATCAAACTAAACCAAATCAATTTGAATCAAACCAAATTAAATGTGTATCTGGTGGTGTCACACTCATACACGTCAGGTATCATTTAAGTAAAGTGATATTAATCAAATCAATGCAAATTCAAATGCAATTGGATCAAATCAAATGTGAACATTTTGAACGTGTGAATGTACTCACAACACAACCAAATACAGAGATGCGGTTCAAAAGTTCACAACACAACCAAGGTGCAGGTGACCCCAATAAGTGATTGCTTACAGCTCAGTCTTTTTTTCTTTTTTTTTTTGTAAAAACATACAGAGATGACATGTTTATGTTAAAATACAATATACAAAATGTTAACAATATGTTCAATATCACCAGAATACAAATGAAAACTAAAATAAATAAATAATAAAGTCAAGACAAATCACGCCACATTTATAGCGCTTACAGATTGTTTCAAAGCAGCTTTACAGAGATTACAGGAAAATAATGTTGTAATAATATTGTTATATATAAAATTTTATGTCCCCAACTAAGCAAGCTAAAAGCCAATGGCGATAAAGGCGAAGAAAGGCGAAAAAGTACATTAGTTACATTGTACAAATGTTGCCATGTTATGTTTAAATAAGTTTTATTTGAAATGTTAGGTAGCCTAGTAGCCTGGTTAAAACCAGACCATTCTCAGTTGTAACTGAGTTATGGTCTGGCAAAGCGTCATAGACAAATCATTTCCAGAGGGGCGTCACCAACAGACGTCGCGGATAGACCTAAAGCCAATCAGAGCGATGAAGGAGTGTTGTTCTTTGCTCGTTTTTTAACAAAAATGAAACGTTTAAATCGCTTAAAAAAGATGCGATAGCTGATTCGAACGAGTGATGTTCGACGGCGGCATCCATCTTTGTAATGTAGGCTACAAAATCTGCTTCAAAATCCATCGTCGTGTAAAGCCCGCCCCAACGTTTCTGATTGGTTAAGCTATTTCAGCGGATTGGAAATGGGTTCGAATGAGCTCTTTGCCCTAACTTTCAGAGCAAATCTAAATTTGCCGGAAGTTGTCTGGGTTTTCCCAGGCTAGTAGCCTAGGGTTCGTCACTTAATGATGGGTCTAGGGGTCACCTGTAAAACGTTTCTATTGTGTTCTGTTCTATTTGCAGCTTGTTTTTGTATTTGGTTTAGTGAGTATTGTATTTGTATTTGGTGTAGTGAGTATTTGAAGCACATGTGTTGTGAAACTGATTTGTGGGTGTTTTTCTATTTGCATGTGTTTTCTTCCGTTGGAGCACGTTGAGCTTTCTCGGCCACCATAGAAAACAGTTAAAACAGTCACAAACTCCACTCGGTCCCTCCACAAGCCTAACATGAACGAAAATAAATGTATACATTTAAATTGTTAGATATATATATTTTTTAAAGTAGAATCACATCAGTCGAATAGTGAGAATTCTTTCTCGCATGAGCAATGACATACTACAGCAGCAACATGAATGATTAAGTCAGTTATTTCAGTGTGACAACCGGCAGATTCCGGATCTACACTACGAACTGATGAGCAGTCATCATTAAAAGACTTTCAAATAGATCATAATTAATTATGATGATAAACTAACAGTCATAGTAACTAAAACCTGTTTGAATAAAGATCCAGGAAACTGAGAGGCAGTTCCTGATCATAAAACGGCTTATAAACCTTGCAGACAGCACAGCTCAGTTCATAATCGTCAACCCCGCACATACAGGATTTGGCCTCATCCCAACGAGGAAGTGATTGAATGCAGCGAGGAGGAGCGACATAGGTGAGATGGGTGGAGGTGTTGGGTTACATAGGTAAGGCTAAGGGTTTTTGTCGGGGGCAGGGAAACTCCAATTCCAAACAAATCTGCACAGGAGGACAGAGGGTGAAAACGCTCAAAAGACATTGTTTGAAATCGCGTTTGGGCAGATCAGGTAGCAGTAATTGTTGAGTGAAAGGCAAGACCAGGAAGAATTGTAGGAAAAGGAGGATTGTAGAAAAGAGGTATTTTCTTTGCTGGTAAAGTGGCTTCTTCGGTCTCCACTGCCCTGTCTTCTGCTGTGTTTTGTACGGCCGGCAGATTGCAGAAACCCTTGGACAGAAGTGGCAGAGCCATGAGGGTAAGTGTGTTTAAACTGATTTCTACTCAAAGAAGCAAGTTTCACCGTGCAGTTGATAGCCTACGCTAAGGGGGTTTTCACTTTTCACACTGTCAGTTTAGTTCGGAACGGGGTTACGATTCGCATGGAAACTCGCTAATGTGAACGCCGTCATGCGGACCCGGGTATCAGAATCAGAAAGAGCCTTATTGCTAAGTGTGCTTGCACACACAATGAATTTGTTTTGGTGCTGAGGCTTCCAGAGCACATATACAAATACAACAAGAAACATAGTAATACAAATTATAATAAAAAAATTTCAAATATAAAAAATATGAGAATAAAAGTATCACAGTTGGGTTTAGTCAGAATGCACTGGGGTACCGAAACCGAGACTACCTGCAGGGTGTGGTCTGAGTTCGGTTGCTCCCGAACCGTGCTACGTCGCGTGAATGTGAAAGTAACATGGACTCGGGTGCGCACTCGTTACATTTACATTTACACTTGTTAAGGAAGTAAGTGGCCTGCACATGCGTTTTAGTTGATATGGTGTATTTAGTTGGAAATCCACAAATGAATGGAAATCCACCGTCTCCTCAAACGAGTGTTTGCAAGCAGCAGAAGGCCACCTTATGCGACGCACACACAGTAAACCTGTGTTCACTCAGCTGAGTATCGCACCGAATTAATAAAAAACACAATATTGACCCGCATCCTGTTTTCATCATGCGCCGTGCACGTTTGGGATCACGTAAAATTCATGTAACCGGCACCAGGGTTCGAATCAAGTTGAGTGTGAAACCAGACCAACGCGGAGGGGGCGTCGGGAATAAACGAGCCCAGTGTGAAAGCAATGTAAATCTGGCTAAATAAATGTAATATGGATGGACTACATTTCTCAAGTTGTCATTGTCAGTTGCGTGTCACTGTCCTTCCCAAATCCTGCATTGGTCTCAACTACACAACAGAATCTCACCAAAAGTAGCCAAGATCTTCTTGGTACTTTTCAGCTTTATGAATACTGTGAATTCAGACAATAGTACTCTTTTCAATATGTACTGCTTTTCACCTGGGGGAATATGCATATGCAGGTGCAGACTGCCATTATGTGCATTAGTGGTGGCATTTTTCAGTATCTCATTACAGAATTTTTTTAGGCCAGTAAGTGCTAGTAAGTGACTGTCTTAATTAGTCATTTAATCTATACATTAATCAACAACGATTCATTCAGAAATGAAACACGTGAAAGTCTTTATTCGAAGCAATTCATAGAATAATTAATTCAAATGATTAATTGAAAAAGGAATTGTTCTGGAATGAAAACAAGAATCATTTAATTGCTAAACCATTATATTCAAAAACACAGAAACTTTCAGGAACGGGATGCACTACAGTGTTTAGATTCTGCTTTGTCTTTGCTTGGAACTATTTGGAAATAATTTACTGGTTGTGTCTAAATGTAAATTACTTCATATTAAGTTCATGTTTATTGAAAGCAATATTATATCATACAATCTTGCTGCGTACCGTATTACTCGCAATAACTTATCTCATTTATTTCGTTCTAGTTCTAAGAATGTGAAAGGCTTGTGCAATGATAGATTCTAAATCCGTGGCACAGAAAAAAGTGTGTGTGTGTGTGCATTTCAGTCATTTGAATAGGTCTGGTTCCAGATAAAATGTTTAGGCCTATGTGAGATCAGAATTCCTGAAGGTTTAAATGCAAAAACTGTATTGCAAAATGCAAAACAGAGACATTTACAACAAATAATTGGGTGCAGTTTGAAAGGAGTTGTTGGGATGGCATGTGTAACTAATCTGCTTTGGCAGGAGTCCGCTTTGTTACTTCTGACCTGAGAAATCTCTTACAATTTGTTCCTGTCAGATTTGGTTTTCTAGTCCTCAAGCGGCCTGAAAGCTGATCCTAAATTACATACATACTGTATATATATATATATATATATATATATATATATATATATATATATATATATATATATATATATCTACACACTACACACACAATAGAAAAATGCAACATATACGCGATACAAAAATGCAACAATGTGTATCGTGGATAGTGACAATATGTATTGTGTATAGTTCACTCAAAGTAAAAATTACTGTGTGAGAAAAAAAAAGTTTTCGGAGATTAAGTGTCAGTTCTACATTAAAGGGTTAGATAGATCACCTAAAAATGAAAATGATGTCATTAATGACTCACCCTCATGTCGTTCCAAGCCCGTAAGACGTCCGTTCATCTTCGGAACACAGTTTAAGATATATTGTAGGATATATCCAGATAGGAAAAACATCAAAGTAGTCCATGTGACATCAGTGGGTTAGTTAGAACGTTTTGAAGCATCGAAAATACATTTTGGTCCAAAAATAACAAAAGCTGGGTAGTTCCATAACAAACGGAAATAGAATTTCCGGTTTGTCTGTGGTGGGTTGGATAACTTCCGGTCACTGCTTCCATCAATGACACTCGCTACTTACTTAATCGACCGTTCAGCAAAGTGTAAAAAAAAAAAAAAAAAAAAAAAAAAAAACACGAGTCTTTTTGGTATTAAAACCTAAAACCAAAACCGGTGTTGTACCGAAATCCGACTCATTACCTATGCAAATCACACGCCCCTTCGCGTGCACGCGCCTCTCACATAAATACGCGCTGAAGCAAGTTTGAATCATGCACTTCCTTTGCCATATGCGTTTTATCGATTGATTTTTCTCACAGCAAGCACCCAGATCCTCCATGAAAGCTTTGTCTACACTAACATAAATTAACAGTAACGTTAAGTGAACTAGAGTGGATAAAAGATGCAAACAAACAAAAATGTATTGCAGATCGATTTAAACTATAGCCAAATCTTCGACGGGTAAAGCTGCATAATAAAGCTACCAGCTGTCAAAACATAACTTTTAATTTCACATAATTTCATATTCTGGTTTCACTAGTCTTGTGTTTCCAGCACCAAGTCCAAGTTTTTAATTTACACCCACAATGTAACCCCAAATTAAGCATTTTAATCAACAGTACATTTTTTGGTAACTTTTTATCAAATGTCTTGGAGTATCGCAATAATATCGCATCGTGAGATCAGTTTTGTGATGTGTATTGTATATCGTTACATACGGAACAACTCTTGGAATGGTTTTCAATAATGGTTGAGTTACCCTAATGTTTGACTTGATCTGTTTTTCTCAAAGTAACCACACCAAACTTTTGTTTTCTTTATCTATACAGAATAGGGTGGAAAATAATTAAGAACAGATCATTTATGCTATCAATCATATTCTTCTTACCTGACATTGTGCTTTGTTTGTTATATTTTCCCACCAGTTAATCGTCACGTGACATTCTGTAATACTTGTATCATTGTTTTTAATTGCAGTGTCTGCTCTTTATTCCAAAACGTTGCTGTACTGAACACTGTACAGACTATCACAGCAAGGCTGTTTTCTTGTAATTTCTTAGTTTCCTGTCAACTGCCACTCTTACTGTTTTACAAGATTTGTTATTAGATATTTAGTTTTAGATGTTTTGTTCTGTGCATTCACACAATTTAGTTAAGCAAACGCCTCTTTTCAAACTATCCTCACCATTTGCATTATGGGTTCTCTCTGTCCAGATCTCCTCATGTGATAATGACCCACTTTCAGTCTCTGTCTCTCAAAGAACTTTCTGTGGTTTCAGTATTTGTTGAAAGGGGGATTCAAGCTGTGTGAAATTTGAACTTGATTTGCACTGTAAATATCAGCAATATTTGACACTATTTATTTACAATACATAGATGTATTCTGAATTTTACTGTGAAACCAATGCTATAGGTCATTTTCTATTCTTCATCTAATTAGCCATATATTAGACAATCGCAATTGACACGATATGTGGTGTCACAATATGGTGAATGATTATGTTGTATTAAAATGATTAATATAATGTTTACAACCTTTTTCTTTCCTATTTGATTGTGGTTTAATTATATTTATTTTTATTATAATATTAGTGTTCTGTTTGAAAATGTTTTGTGGAAAGAAGCTATTATCAAATCTCTTTTGATTTAAGAAGACAAAATGTTCAAGGTGTGTTCCCTCATTGTGGTTCATAAAATAATAACAACACACCCAAAAACTAAATCCTTATTTAAAATACTGGGGATGCTGCATGGCTTTGTGTTTGGACCTCTTCCATGTTTTGAGAAGTCAGTCATGCAAATTCATGGACACAATGTACCGACACAAGGACTACAAGACAAATTCAGAACAAGCCACACCACATTCTTGACATCAATTCAATATGGCAGTTAAATATGTTAGTGAAACTGACCTGTGGCTGGCTTATCAGTTTGAAACTCAATTAGAGGCTCATTACAGAGCCATAGTGTCATAAAATAAGATAAAATGGAGTTGGTTTCATTTTAATAATTCAGTTTCTACCAAATTGATCCATTATTTACAAATCACAATTCAAATCATTGTCACTTTGAAAATTCATAGTCCATTATTTTTCTCAATATAAAAATTCAACAAATAAGGACAAATATTATTATATGCCAAAACTATGTGGAAGACAGCTTAGTTGCTTATCCTAACTTTTACACATCTACAGTATGCAAATCTATCCTGTCAACATCTTGGTTTCTAGATATGCTGAAATTCAAGAAGTTTGTATGATGATGAAAAAGAAAGTCTGAGTCATTTGTTGTTTTACTGTAATGTTGTTCACGAATTATGGGTCAACTTGGAAAGTAAATTGTACAAGTAGAATATCTTAACTTGAATTTAAGAAAGCTTTTTATTTAGTTCGAAAGCTTTTATATTCACTTGTAAACATTTGCAAATGTATCCACAATTGTAATAAAACTCTTAAATATTAAATAGCTATTGTTTCTGATATTCTAAAATGTTCTGATGCATAGTGAAATCTCAATAGTAAACATTCATTTCCATTATTTAAGATTTAAACATAATTTCCATTGAAGCTTAAGGGAATAAACTTAGCACATGAGCATTAATTGTATTTAGACACATTTATTTAAATGAGGATTCAATTCATTAATTTTCTCATTGGTGACTAGATGTTTTTGGAGACTATTTGTTCAGGCTATTTTTATGGCTTGTTTTTTTCAGGAACCATCTGAATCATCCGTTACACTCATAATTATAGTGTAGTCGCTGTTTTGACTAACAGGCTGATGTTAAGTTTCTCTTCACATTCTCTAATGTGACGTCTGGCAAATTTTTACTTTGATAGAATATTCATAAAAATTAGGAAAAGCTATTTAAGGAGACATAAAAAAGTAACAATATTTTAGTAATTGCAATGATTTTTCTTGCATGTGGTGGATGCAAATGTCCCCTTTTTAAAAACATACACCTGATTATATTAATATACAGCTCAAAAGAAAAATTATTTTTGACGTAAGATGTAAAAATGCTCTTAAAATTGAAACAGCGTATTGAGCTCACGTTAAAATAATTTTTCTTTTGAGCTGTATATTAATATAATCAGGTGACTGTTCTGATGGTCTATCTATTAGGTCAACATCCAGCTTTGTTAGTGATGTCAGGACTCATATCTGATACTTTCAAAATTTTCATAAGTACATGGAAAGTGTTCCTGCTTTGCCATGACTCATGAGAGTATTGGTCTAAGCATACGAACAAGGTCATTTTCCAGTAACTGAAGTAACGATATAAGATTAACAGGTGTAAAATTGAAGTTGAAATGTGAAAATTGTTATGTAAACAAAAACTCGCCAGCAACGTTTTATAACTTATGAATGCATCTTTCTTTTTGTTTTTTCAAAGTCCAGGTTTCAGTGAAAAATATAGGCTAACTCTTCGATATATACCTCATCTACCACACTTTCTTCTTTGTGGTTTCAGATTATATAAATGCAGATAACGGTTTGTTACTTGCTGCAGATAAATTGCGGCCTACATGTTCAAGCCGAGTAGGACGGTTTACAAGGAAGTGTTTGAGATTTCAAGAAAGACTGAAAAAATCCCCTGTGACACACTGAACGTGATATCCAAAACTGAGTCATAAAGCTTCAGGGCTATATGTGTCAAAGAAATAACAAAATGATCCCTGACTTTCTTTCTTTTCTTTTCCTTAATCTCAGACTAAATCTCAGGTTCCTGAAGAGAATATTAGACCCTTAAACCCTGCTCATCCAGGTACAGTAATCTATTACCTGATTTATTAATATAGCCTCCTTTGTAATACTCATGATTCAAGAGAAAGAAAGATTTTCATATCTTCTCATATCTTCTAGTTGCTCAGCCTGGAAGACACAGAAAACTCATGACGACTCCAAAGACGCGCGGACCAACAGCGAAAAAGATCATCTTTTCAGTCTTGATCGTGGTGATTATACTGGCCATTCTGGCAGTGGCCGCTTTCTTCAGTAAGTTCTAGGTCAATACTGTATACTGTATGTCTGAAAGTCAAAAACGGACTCTAAATTCTTGGCTACTTTAAAGTTATTGGACATATACTCTGTGACTAAAAGATAAAATTCATTAAGCAAGCATGTAAAGCGTGTCACTGGAACCTGCCATTAAATGGCCTATTACAGTTGATCAAAATTAAACAATAATGAAACGCAAAACAATTTCTGTAACTTCAAAAGTATAAAGGCTACCATGCATAACTATTGAACTATATATATATATATATATATATTAGGGCTGTGCAAAAATTAATTCCGATTAATTGCATCCAAAATAAAAGTCTGTGTTTACATAATATATTTGTGTGTGCTGTATATAATTATTTTGTATATATAAATACCTAAGCATGCATGTATATATTTAAGAATTATTTGCGCTTAAATTCTGTATATATATATATATATATATATATACATACATAATCTAAATTATATAAATATAAATATTTTTATATAAATAACACATTTTCTTAAATATATATATGCATGTGTGTGTATTTATATATACAAAATAATTATATACAGCACACACAAATATATTATGTAAACACAGACTTTTATTTTGGATGCGATTAATCGCAATTAATTTTTGCACAGCCCTAATATATATAAATTGTATAAATTAATAACATTTATAACAATAATAACATTTCAAATGCTGAATTCAGTTAATGCAGCATATAAACGTATACAATTTTTAATGAAAACTATAATATGTTACACAGCATAGATTTATAACATTTAAAATGTGAAAACTGCAGTGAATACATTGTATAAATTTATAACAATTAAAACGTGTTTAAAATTAATACATTGTATAATTGAATCATCTGCATACATTTTTACATTTTATACATTTATATCATTCAAAACATGAAATTTGTAATAATGCGTCATAAATTGTATAAATCGGTTTAAGGGTACCCTAAAAAGGCGGATGTTGACGTATGGTCAAAAGACGTCAATTATATGACTTCTTGGGATGAGACTGTGTTAACATTTAATGTTTGTTATTAATGTGGGCCAGGGAAAATAACCTATTTTCTGTTATGATCATAACCTTCCACACATTCATATTTGAGTCACTATTTTTTTTTCTCATCAATAACAGTTATTTAGTCCACTCCTTTAACTCTTTTGACTCAAGAAACGTAAACAGGAAATTTAACTTAACAAATGCTGTTTCATTCCTCTTCCTCATGACGCAGTCAAGCAGTTGATCGACAGCAAGTATTATTTTTGCTCAAAGTCGGTTAAGTTCATTCCACTGGAGAAGGCCTGTGATGGGAAGGAGGACTGCAGTGGAGCTGAGGATGAGTCAGCCTGTGTAACGCAGTTTAGAGCCAACTCCACCTTCCCCCGTAAGTCACCTGTGGAAACACACACACACACACACACACCAACGCCCACATACCTGCTCACAGAAATACGTGCAGTCAGCACAGATATAACCCGTGTGTCCGGTTTCTAGACAAACAAGCCAAATCTCCCAACCTCACCCTTTTTTTATGTCTGGTATTTCCTAGATGCCTATATATGTGGTATAATAATATATATGGTCTTGGAGGATGGATAGATTTGGTCATGTAAGATGCAATCAAATCCCATAGCAGATGATGCAGGGAAGTTGTATATCTGATGAAACCATGAACTGGACTATTTAAATGTTGAGCGCAAGCAATCTCATTGGCTTCAGAATTAGCAGTGTCATGTGGTAATGGTGTGACTGCTTGCAGATGGCATGTAAAATACCTATCAGTCTGCGCCATCTAGAATTTCATGACTGAGCTAGATTTACATTTCAAATATATCCACCATGTAATGAATATAAATCTTTGTCTGAATGTCTGAATTTTAAAACCGTTTTTCTTTCTGCACAGTACGGCTGATCTCAACCCGTAATGTGCTTCAGGTATTCAGCTCCGTTGAGAATAAATGGAAAAGTGTATGTGAAGAAAGTTTCACCCAACAACATGCAGAGACTGCGTGCCAAAAGCTGGGGTACTCATTGTGAGTATTAATCCACAGATCATGGTGTTACTTATTACTTGTCATTACTTACTCACCCTCAAGTCGTAATCTGAAAGACTTGCGTTTATCTTTTAAGCTCAAATGAAGGCATTTTAAATGAAATTTGAGAGATTTCTGTCCCTCCGTTTACAGCCACTACCTTTTTGACGTTGCAAAAAAGTTCATAAAGAGACCGTAAACTGCTTTATATGCTGTGCAGATTGAATTTAGGCATTTATTCACGTATAAACATTCATCAACTCACATATAATATATAGTAAATGTAAGCTTAAGCATGCTTGACACGTAAGTAACCAATGAGGTTCGTGTTACGCAGCACATTTGAACTTCCTCAATAACCAATAACGTTTGTTCTCTGTTCTCTGATCAATGGTTATATGTAAATTCAATCTGTTCATCATATATAGCGATCTAGTCTCTTCAGAGAATGTGGGCTAAACCGCTCTATTCATATGGATTCGTTTTATGATCTCTTTATGAAGCATCAAAGTGATAGTTTCATTTAAAATATTCAATTTGTGTTTGGAAGATGAACGAAAGTCTTACGGGTTTGGGACAACATGAGAGTGAGTAATTCATGACAATTGAGAACTTTTACAACAAGAGAAAACTGTAAAAACTCAGGAACTGGAAATACATCAATACTGAAAGTTTGCAAAACTACAATTATTATCAGAATAACAAGTCTTGGATTAATGACTTCAGTGCTAAATACATGTATAATAGAATATAGCTCATTTATTTTGCATTGTTTCAATTTCTTTGTCTTGTATTTTGTGTTGTCAGTAATCCGTCTTTCAGCACAGTTCAAGTGGGTTCTTTGTCCTCTGATCTGAAGCTGGATTTCTGTGAGGTGGGCTCATCGAAACCCCTGACTTTCCAGTCCACCGTAACGAATCGGTTAGTATATATACTCGGGTATATACATTTCTACACTTGTCATTACATTAGATAATCAAGTGTCACCTATTTAAAAGAAATATGCACATAATTTGTAAACAATTGCATTTCAGAAAAAAGTGGTTTTAAGTAAGGGTGCCCCCTAATAGTCGACGAAATGTTAGTTAACTAGAAGCTAGAAAACATTTTATTAGTCAGTTAGTTTTATTACTCGGCTTACTAAGTTTAGTTAGCCTAAACGTTAGCCAATCATTCATCAACCTCAAACATGGCTTGTCATTTGATACATTTACTGTAAGTTAGTAGCAACTATACATTAACCTAGATAAAATGTGCTCTGTTATAAGGCGCATATCCAAGTGTTCGTGCTAACGCCGCCTTCACACTGGCAGTTGAAATCAGCTCCAATGCGGCTGCGAAACGACCGGAAGTCATTCATTGCCTATGGAGATTCGCAGACCGCATGCGAATGGGTCCGAAACGGGTCCGACCGAGTGCGTGCGAAGAAAATCGTGTCCGTTGGTCATCCGGATGCGTTCAAAAATTTTAACTCGTGCGAAAAGCTACGGACGGTTCCTATCCGACAATTCCAGTGGAAGTTGAGCGTTGCTATGGTACTGATAAACAAACCTGAATTATTAACTTTTAATAAAATAAATAATGATTTTATAACGATAAATTGTCATGTCATTTTTTATTTTCATGACTTTCTAACGTTTATAAGGGCAGTTAATACAATTAAATTGAAGGTAGACATTGAACTATTGACCACTATATCACATTTTTTAGCCGACCTGACATGTCAACGTCCTGAGCAACTTTCCTCACGCAGCATAACCCTAATCAGAGAGAGATCATACAGAACTGACAGAATCAAACTTTAATCTCTCCGCCATTTTTGTTCTACCCGCGTCCGACGCTTTTCACTGTGTAGTACGACGTCCGTTGGGAACGTATTGCGTATTACGGAGCTGATTTCAACTGCCAGTGTGAAGGCAGCGTAAGTGTGGATGGAAGGCACCAAAAAGATAGTGTGCTTTACTGGAGCCGCCAACGCTTTTTTTCAGTTTAATTTACGCTGTCATTTTTATGTCATACAGATAAGAGTAATACATCATTCCTAATTTTCAAATTTTTAATTTTTTTTTTTTTTTTCACCGAAACGGTGACTTTCGGAGCATAGGCTACTTGCCTCACAAACATTAGAAATATATATCTATAGAAAGTTTGAAATGTCTACTTTGATATATACAGCAACCTCAAACTTAATTCATATTTTACAGTAATTTTTGATTGTAAAACCTTCTCTCACTCTCTCATGTTTTCTTCCTCTTTCTCAGTAAGGTATGCAATACGGGAGCAGTCGTCACGTTAAAATGCTCAGGTAACTATGAAGTCCCAATCCAACAACTAATTAGGGCTTTAGTCAATAACCAAACTGTTAATGTATAGGTACACCATGCAACTTTTTTTACATTGTAAAATTTACAATGTATTTGAGCGGGTACATCATGAATCCATCTTCCAAACCACATTTTTGTCTCATCCTGAATTGCTACAGTAAGCGTTTATATTCAGGCTATTTTAAACCGAGCGGGACGATAACCGCTGCAGAGTAGCCCAGTACCTGTCACGAGTAGTGGGTGTAGTACACAGCACAACACACGAAAAGTCAAACACACCTTTTTGGTAACACTTTACTTGAAGGAGTGTGCATAAGACTAACATGACACCTTCATAATCATGACATGACATGCATGTTTTTGACAACTGTCATTAAAGTGTCATTCGCTGAGTTAGGCAAATATGACATTGTTTGAGATGTCTTTGTTATGACAACTTGACATAAACCAATACATCATAACCTGTCAGTGTCTTTGTCATGACAACTTGACATTACTAAGACAATAGCAGATTAATTATCAAACTTAAGAAACCACCTAGCTTTATTGGTTAACATTACATTAAACTGTCAGGTGGTTGGTTTTGACATTGGCTGTCATGAAGCCATTATAACCTTTTAGTGACAAATTTAATTAGTACCACTGTAGTTGAGGTCACGAAAAATATTCATGAAACAGTTATAATGGCCTCATGACAGCCATGTCAAAGCGTTGAAAGCCAACCACAATTTAACTTAATTTTATGTCAAGTTGTTATGAGAAAGACTCTGACAGGTTATGATGATGTCATAACAAAGACATCTCAAACAATGCCATATTTGCATTCAAAATGTCATTATTGACCGAAAGACACTTAATGACAGTTGCCATAAACATGCTAAACCCTAATTCATATTCAAGGCATATATGTCATGGTTATGAAGGTGTCATGTCAGTCTTATGCACACCCCTTCAAGTAAAGTGTTACCCTTTTTTGTTATATCCACAAACTGCAGAAGTGAACTAGCACAACCGCATAAAACAAAGACAATATATGGGACAGTGAAACAAAGGAAACTGAGAGCTTAAACTGAGAGGTAAAACAAAACAGGTGCAGCAACTAATTAACCACCAGGGAGACTAATAATGATCAGGAACACAGGCAAAAAAAGGAACAGGAAAAAAAAAAAAACCAGAACCAAAACACAATGCAACTGACATAGAACTACACATTATGTGACGCATCATAGCCTATAGCCAAGAACAACAACATCAGATAATTCAGAGGTGTGTTCACTGACAGATTCAGTCATCTGGACTGGGCAATTCAACATGCTAAAGCATGTTTTAAAGAGAGAAAACCGGAAGAGAACTGCAGACATGCAGCTTTATATCCCTTCAATCTTTAAAATACAGACAACTTATGTTTATAGAACATAGAACATGCTTAAAACAGAACGCATACTTGCATAATACATTTTTTGTTATGATAAGAAACGCATTGTTTTATATGTTTTGAGTTATTATTGGCTGTTTTATTTTGTAGCAGACTGTGGTAAGTCCAGAAGCCAGGACCGGATTGTAGGTGGACAGGATGCTATCGTTGAGAACTGGCCCTGGCAAGTCAGCTTGCAGAACAGTGGCCAGCACACCTGCGGAGGGTCACTGGTGTCTCCAAACTGGGTGGTCACTGCGGCCCACTGCTTCAATGGGTAGGTGTATGAACATTAAAATAGAAAATATATATAATTTTTTATGTTTATGCTCAAGGCTGATTTATTAAATCAATTTGGGCGAAACTTTACTACAATTTAAGATAATCGTTTTCTTTTTCAATACATTTAAAAACGTGATTTATTCGTGTGATGTCAGAGCGAACTTTTTAGTCTTCAGTGTCACATGATCCATCAGAAATCATTCTGATTTGCTGCTCAATAAACTATTCTTGTTTTTGTCAATGTTGAAAAGGTTTTGCTGCTTAAAGGAGTAGTTCATTTTAAAAACTTTTGCTGATAATTTACACACCGTCATGTCATCCAAGATGTCTTTCTTTCTTCAGTCGAAAAGAAATTAAGGTTTTTGATGAAAACATTCCTGGATTTTTCTCCATATAATGCACTTTACTGGTAACCAAACGGTTCAAGGTCCAAAAGACAGTTTCAGTGCAAACTGCAAACTGTTCAAAGGGCTTTAAACGAATCCAGGCGATGAATAAGGGTCTTATCGAGCGAAA
Organism: Pimephales promelas; assembly: GCF_016745375.1. The sequence goes on from NW_024121166.1 coordinate 1,613,553, forward strand.
CGAACAAAAATAAGTTTTATAAGCTAAAATGCTCGCCTTGCTCTGTTCTGTGATGCACGTTTGTGACTCTCCTGTTCAAACTCGTTTATCAAAATGAACGAATCTTTTTTCGTGTCATTTGGTTCATTCAACGAACGAAATGAACGAATTGACTCGTGAAAAGATTCGTTCAGTAGTCAACCAGTCACACTTTATATTAGGAGTCTTAAACTAATATGTCCTTACATTAAAAGAAGTGTATACTGTACACTTTAAGAAGTATAATAGTACATTAAAATCATTTGCAAACTTTAGTTTATATATTCTAGTCTTCTCCACATTAAATAACAATGCTGTCAATGTTCCTTGTGTCTATGCAAATGTTATGTAAATGTTATGTATGTAAATCACAGTTCTAATATGCATCAGGTAGGGTTAGGTTTGGGATACAAAGCATGAAAAAACGAACTCTTCACATGAGCAACAACCATAATTTGCAACTTACAGTGAAAATTAATGAATAAATCACTATTTTTTATGTAAGGTATTAATAAAGTAAAAATGCAACTATCAATTAACTATAAACTAATCGTTTGCAAATGATTTGTAAGTACTACTTAATAAGTCTACCGTATTAACACTTTATGTGTTCAAGAGCAGAAAAAGTGTTTTGCAATTCAACATGAAATAGGATCCAGGTAAGGTTAAGAACAGGTTTGGTGGTATGAGTAGGTTTAAGGGTGCGAAGGTGGTTATTAATTAAAGATGTAATGCAGCTGTAATTGCATGTATGTATGTGTAAACACAAGTGCTTTGGGTTACACTTTATTTGAAGGTGACGTAGTTAAATTGTACTTGCTTAAAGAAGTAATAATAAGTAATATTAACTACATGTACTTACTATAGAGTTAGGGTTAGACACTTGCATCTATGCATATTTTACTCTTATTATAGTAAGTGCATATGTAGTCTACTAATTACGTCTGTCACATGGGGAAAACATGAGTCATGGAAGTGAACATGTTTTTATCACTTACAGTAGCTACTTCAAAGATTTCTTTACAAACCCCATTCCTTTCTGAAAATCGTTCATAGCCCCAACAAGTCCATCTGGTTCAGAAACTGTGAATTGTTCACATCTTACCTGAAGAACAAGTGAAGCTTTGTAAATAGAACTAAAACAGGGTGTAAAGGACGATGATTGATGGTCACATTGTTCTTCTGTTTTTCAGGGATGGTAAGAAGGCACTGGTCAGATGGAATGTAGTCACTGGAATCACATATATGGGATCTTCTGGAGCTTATTCTGTGGACAAGATCGTCATCCACAAAGATTACAGCTCAGGACGGAACGACTATGACATTGCCATGATAAAACTCTATTCTCCCATCACTGTGGGAGGTAAATCAGACAAACACACGCACACACAAACTCACCAAAAAATAAACTCACACTCAAACTCAAACTCACCTAAATATGAAGAGTTAATCATGGGGACATAATTCGAAAAGGTTAAATGTTCCTGAAAAACAAAAATAGTCAAAACTTTTTTTTCAAAATTGACCACATTTGAAATAAATTTGGAAACAAATGTCATCTAGTGATACTGCGACAAAACAAAGTCTTACTGAAAGTACTGTTTTTTTTTTTTGTTTGTTTTTTTTTTGTTTGGTTTTTTTAGATATCAACCTCAAATTTGGAACACAACTTACTGTTTTCACTTCAGCAATAATCTGCCAATTGTCATCTTTAAAAAGAGACCAAACTTAAGTCTGTGCTCCAAGCATTCATGATTTATGACAGTTTAAGTTGGAAATTTAGTACCACAAAATATTAAATAAAAAAACATTATCAAACTAAAATATAGTACATCCTTTTCATTGAAATCGATCAACAAATCGGTCATTTTTGACCGACGCCAGAGGGTTAAAATCAATATGTCACTTTATACTGTATATTACAATGTTTTTGTAAAAATCCACTTTTGATTTTAATTCAAATAAAATGGAATAATTTAGCTTAGATAAAACAGATTTTTTTTTTGCCCTTAAAGGAGCTGTAAGAAATGTATTTCAAATAATCATAAAATGGCCCTGGTATGTCACTAGACATTAAGTAATCATGTTCATTTCAAATACTTACATCACTGACAACAGTAGTCTGGCCAGGCTATTGTCATTTAAAAACTGAAGTTGATGTTGTCATGTTGTGTTTTGGTCTGATGCTCCGCCCTCCACCGATCTACCAATCACGAAGTCAGTAGTGTTGCAGCATTCGGGTTGCCAGCTCTGCTCTAGTTACCACAGCTGCAGATACAAACGTGTCCGATAAAAAAATGTTGGATCCTGCAGCCTATGGCAACCTTGAGTCAGGGGGGAGGGGTAGAGGATACACCGTTACAGTAATTTGAAACTGACTGCAGTACCAGTTTTGGCCACTATCTTACATACAGCTCCTTTAATTCTAATATCAGTGCATCCCTTCTATACCATGCTCTGTCAATGCTTCAAGGTCAGTGTTTTGTGTTCTCTTTCAACCATGAACATTGGTACCAATATCATTATTTTCATCCCATTCAGAATCCCGGAGACCGGTGTGCCTGCCACCTCAAAATCTTGGCCTTCAAACAGGAGACAATCTGGTTGTGACCGGCTGGGGCCACATGACGGAAAAAGGTTCCTGGCTTTTTTAATCCTACATATTTTTTCCCCTCCCTGACCGATTCAAACTGACTTGCCATCGAAGGCCTCTCTCAGTATTTAACATTTATCTGGCTGTTTTTCCTGCAGGGAATTTGTCTCCAAAGTTACAAAAGGCACAGATCCCTTTGATAGACAGAGCAGCGTGCCAAAGTCCCACGGTGTATGGCTCTTCTGTCACTTCTAGGATGATCTGTGCAGGTTATCTGAAGGGAGGAGTAGATGCGTGCCAGGTACGGTTTCTGCTTTTCTGTGTACCATTCTGTTCATAAAGTGTGATAATGTTATTAGAACAACCGTTTCTCTCTTTAAGGGTGATAGCGGTGGTCCTTTGGTGTATCTATCTGACCGCTGGACATTGGTGGGTGTAGTGAGCTGGGGTGTTGGTTGTGCCAGAGTCGATCGTCCTGGCGTCTACACCAATATGGACACGATGCTTGACTGGGTCCATTCAGTTATGCAGGTATGAGCATATTGTTCAGGAATTACTGTTTGCGTACACGTAGTGATATGGGAACACTCATGGTTGTTTGTCATCTTCAGGAGTTTCCGTGAGTCTGGGATTGAGAAGACACCAGCAAAACCCATTCTCAATGCACAATAATGAGATATATTGTTTTACACTAATGTGTGGAGGAATCGCTGTGGGAGTTGTTGGTCAGCATACTCAGGGATTTAAAGGTGCCACGAGAAAGATTTTGCACACTTTAATATATATCGTATGAATAATGAGACAAGTGAATGTCGTCTTTTGTGGAACTACCACTTTTGGGATGCACCGATGCAATCTTTCTTTAAAAAAGGTTTCTTAAATCTTAAACAGTTACATTTACTCACCCTCATGTCATTCCAAACCCGTAGTACTGTCTTCTGTGGAGTGCAAAAGGAGACATTTTGAAGAATGTTCACGCTTCTCTCCTACATACAATGCATAAACTCTTCAAAATATAGGTTACAAAAGGTGGTTTTCACAGCAATTCCATATAATTATTATTTTTGGTTCCCCAAAGAACCTTTCACAGAACAGTTCTTAGATGTATAATTTAAAAGAATCATTTTCCTTTCTAAATAACTTTTTTTCTGTGCACTGGAAAGTCTATATGGCTTTTAAAGGTTCTTCATGGAACTATAGATGCTAATAAAGAACCTTTAAATTTTAAGATTGCAGGGTCAATCAAAATTTTGAAGGTAAATTAAAACTCTTGTCGTTCACTTTCATTGTATGGAGAAGAGCAACTTGGACATTCTGTTAGATTTCTTCCTATTTGTGTTCTGCTAAAGAAGGAACATCATTTAAAGTCATGAGCAAGTGCCAAATGAGGTCCAGCTCCTCCTCTCTGGAGGTCATGGGTGGATCTTGACCTCTGTGGATCTAACAGGTGGAGGGATACAGTTAGATCTTCTAGCTCCACCCATTTTACATCCAGGGAGTGGGAGATTGAAATCATGCTCACAGCCACATGAGGGTGACATTTTATTTTTAGAAGAGCTTTCCCTTTAATTCAAAGTGACCTAAAATGCACTTTGAGACAGCAGCCACAAGAGGTTTCTGTTTTTTTCTTTTCTTCTCCTCATCTCAAGATGTCTGTACTTTTTACTTTTCTGAGGTCTGAGGACTTTTATGCTAGGTGCCATGTTACAGTATAATCTTGAATTAATGCCAGTGCTCATTTACTCAGCCAAATACTATGGGTGCCTAACAAATCTTAATGGACAAGTTATGGCATGAGTTATAGAAGCCAACTATGTTTTGTACAGGATTATGTGGTTGTCACATATTTCCCTTCGTGGGGTAGTATTCGATTCTTGAGTTGCAAGACTCATTTGATTTATGTGTTAAGAAAAAAATGTTCATTTAAACTGCACGCAAAGCTAAAATGATGTAATTCAAACATGTTTTCATGTACTGTTAACTTATGGATGTTGGTATTGTTTTTTATTTAAGGTGGACTCATGTAATTAGGACTTTGTTGAGAGTCATCTCAGTGTCGAATGTAGCGCGTTTTACCTGAATTCACCCTACTTGTGAAAGTAAAGGATATTTCTTTGTAAATATTGTACAGTTTTATGTTTGTAATGTTGGATTTAGAATAATAAAGTGAAGTGTGGTCAACAGCTTTGATGAATTTGTTTTCTAATTCAAAGAGATGGGTGCTGTACTTGCATGACATTCACCCAAGATGGCCGCCGAGTGAAATGACCTGCCTTAAAGGGTTAGTTTACCCAAAAATGAACGAGCAATGATCACAGAACCGGAAGAGAATACAATGCTGAATAAAGTCGTTGTTTTTGCTATGTTTGGACCAAAAAGTATATTCGATGCTTCAAAAAAATTCAAACTAACCCACTCATGTCACATGGACTACTTTGATGATGTCTGTATTGCCTTTAAGGACAAGAACAGTATAAGGTACATACATTTTTAATGGAGGAACAGAAAGCTCTCCGACTAAATCTAAAATATCTTAAACTGTGTTCTGAAGATGAACGGAGGTCTTACGGGCTTGGAACGACATGAGGGTGAGTCATTAATGACATCATTTTCATTTTTGGGTGAACTAACCCTTTACAGGAACTTTAGTTTCATCAATGACCAAACAAAACAAATGTGATTATCCAATCAAACAACACAAGTAATATTTTTATTTTTTTTGCAAACCTTTATTTCTCATAGTGATATATTTATTTGTTTATTCTTTACAATCCAGAGAAATCTACTGCGGTGCATAGTTATGATAAGGGAATATGACATGTTTTTACAAAGGGAAATTTAAAGACAAAAGCTGTACATACATATTTAAAAGGTTCTCTTTTTTTTTTCTGAGTACATGACATGTGTCTATAAGCATTTAAAGTGCTCAGCCAGAGCCGGTTTTCACCAAACTGTTATTCATTCGGATCTTTTTAGCTTTTTGTTTAGCCTCTTCCTTTTACAACGTATACAGAAGAGAAGTAAAATGAAAGGAACGTTAATTCTCCTGGGTGTGCTGATGGGTGGTACAGCAGGGCTTGTTTAAGTAGCTTTGAAAGTTGTATCCTTTAGGCTGTTGTCTTGGTTTACATATATGAATAAAATCTCTTAAATTTGTCTAGTCTATTTAGTGCACAAAGAATACTTATGCACATCTGTAAAATATAAACTTTAAAACTCTACATATGTACTTATACAATGGCTAGGTTTGGATTAGCATGGAATTCTACTAGTAATATTTTGTTACAGTATGCAATATGCAGTTTTCAAAATGCATGTCATTTTTAAAACTATTCAAAATCATTTTTTGGTAAATAACATATAAATATTACATGAAGAACTATAGCTTAAAAACGGTAATGTCGAACTAACAAGTGAAATCAGAATGGAAATTTGAAATATTAAAATAAAATGTAACTTAACATATTAATAAATGTGGTAATAGTATATAAACAATACTAGAATTGGTATCCGACAATGCAATGCACGCAACATGACTAGTGGGATTGATTTGAACATCTCTTAATTTTTACACAATGTTATTTAAAAATTGAAAATATGTTTTATTTCCAACTGGATGGCATTGATTTAATGAATTCAATTCAAGACTTGAGTCATGTGAAAACAGTGAAGCATAATGTATACTGTTTTGCATACTATTTTTAAAAAAGTGTACAGTATCCAATGTATACTGTGCAGTATGCAGTAAGCAGTAATGTTATTAGCAGTGTTGGGGTAAGTTAACTTTAAAAGATAAATAATGCATTAAAATGTTGTGTTACTCCCTTGAAAAGTAACTAATTGCATTGCATAGTTACTTTTGGCAACTGTAAAGTCCCTTTCACTCCAAAAGTGAAATGATTAAGCCTCAGGCTGAAGGAAATGTACAGTAGAGGGCGCAAGACCAAAAAAGAAAAGGACGCAGGAGAACTACGAAAAAGTGAAACTCAAATGGTTAAATTGGATCTTCAAAAGTCAGCAGCAAAGAAATTGGTTAATAAAGTATATTTGTGTATTTTAACATATTTAATTTTTGCAGGTTTGTGTAATATTCAGAGTTTGTATTTTACTAAATTTTAAGAAATATGGAAACTGTTTTTGTGCAAGTGAGATGAGCATGTTTAAATACATAATAGTCTAGAACTACAATAAGCATCATGTTCACACACAGTGCACTCAACACCTACAGTACTTCTCAACATAGAGACAAGAGAGCTGTCAGTCAATAAATCAGAAAGCAAAGTAACTTGGGTTAGTTATTTGAAAAAGTAACTCAATATTTTGGTATGCATTACCTGACATTACTAGTTACTTGAAAAAGTAATCTGATTACCTAACTCACGTTACTTGTAATGCTTTACCCCGAACACTGCTTATTTGCCATTCCAAACATAGCCAGTGTGACTGGAATCGTTGAATCATTTAAAAATGTTGGAAGTCTTAAAATCCACTAGAGGGAGACAGAGTGTCTTGGAATGTGTTGGAGCACATCGCAGTCCTCACACTCTCTTGGCTTGGCAGTGAGAGAGAGTCATCCAGGCAGTGAAATCCAGTTTTTGTTTCTCTTGGAAATCCATTTTACAAAATGGCAATCTGCTACCGTATAGGATCCGATCGAAGAGAGCCAAACTCTCAAATGAAAATAAGTACAAGAATTTTAAAAGAGTGCAAGTGGTTTTGGAGATAACCCACATATGTAGAACAAACTCTCCCTGCAAAATACAGAGGAACAACTCTGCACATAAATCACATTTTATAATCCAAATCCCATATTTTCTTTCAACCCAGATCAAGCAGCCTGCCTGAAAGTGCAGCTGTAGATATTTACCTTAAAGTAGTAGCACATGCATTTTGACTAAGTAGTGATAGCACATAATATTTTGGCCTGTTTGGATGAATATGCTCTTTTTATGATATAAATCAGACATTTCCCTTTAGTTTTCCCTGCCATGGCCCATCAGATCCCGAGAGAATGCATGACGTGGCGAATCATGGCTCATGGATTGAGTGCTGCATTGCAACACTGCAGCTATGCAGCCTACTCAGACATTACTAACAGAACACAGATTTAGCTGAGCTGAGTCAACCATTTCAGCAGACATAAGCAAACAGATCAAGAGACTGCATTTCTTTGTAGCCTATCTACACAGAAACGCACTATACCAGTGGTATAACCAAATCAAACGCAAAAATAGCCACACATAATCACGTTAGAAATACAGTTAGGAAGAAAATCAAAATAATTCTGTGGTATTTTAACACATCTTTTACCTGCCACTTGGTAGAAGGTAGTCAAGATTTCTACACAGACAGGTTGTGACCTCCAAAATCATCAACAAAACTACATTCAATATGACATTTAGATCTTTGCGGAGTTCATGGAAATATTAACAACTTTCAGTATTTGATTCTGAAGGCATTATTGTTTACTTCTGTACAATAAGCATTATTTCTTACGCCACTTGAAGCAAAACCAGTTGAGAACCACCATACTATACTAATCAATAAATATATGATTTTAATAAATGCAAAATCGTTATGAAAAAAAGATACGTATACAAAGTCACAAAAAAATGAGCAGAACAGGAATTGGGTTAGCATTAAATAGCTGAATAATAACAAAGAAGCTCTACTAAAAGTTGCTCATTTGCATACAACAGTCCATTTTGTGAGAGCCTATACAGCCTTATTATTGTTATTTTTTTTAATTTTCCTTTCTTTTTTACAGTATTGCTGATCTACGCAATCTCCTTGTTTATTCGATCGTTTAATCCATAAATACACTGGCTGAAAATGACAAAAGGCAACAAGCTGTAGGAAGCATAACATTAAAAATAAAATCAATCAAAGAGGCCATGTGACCAGCTCAACAACAGTTAGAACACTCAACGCTAATCACATGACTGTACAGTGCATCTGACAGACAGAGCGGCACCAAACCCCTTTTTTCAAATCATGGCTTATTTTGACACATTTACGGACACAATTTAAAGGGATTAAATGAAAACTGTTAATAAATGCTTGGATTTCATACCGCTCTGTCAAAAGCATCCCAAAACTGTTGAGATTGCCGAAGCCCCCTGATTTCTAAAAGAGATTTGGAAGACTGCTAATATGTGCACATATATATATAAGAGATACAGCCATTCAAAGAGATGAATTATTCCTGTTCCCCTATTTGTAATATCACCATTGCAGATATTATTCAACTACATATTCAAATATCCTGCCATAAATTCTACATCTCTCTTCGCTCTACATATACAATGCGCATTCAAAACACATATATCTTTATGAATAAAGTGCCCAGAAACAACCCCTCTGAATTTGCCATAACTACAACCACAGCGTACATTCATCTTTGGGTTATGGCGGAAGACTAGTGAGGGTTTAATTGCATTTTTGCTGTACAATCGCAAAGTGACATTCATCACATGTTATGAATTTGTCATACTCAAACCAGATATGGATATGAGCGAGAATTGTGTATTTATGGGGTTTCCAATACAAAAGGAAAGAGGAGGACAAACAAAACCAGATGGAGGCAACAGCTAAATCATCCACCGTTCCACTAGCAGTTCGGTTTTGGCACTTGAATCTTAAATAACTCTGAAACAGTTGGAAAGTTGGCTTGTTTCGACAAACAGAGTTCGCTTTAACATCTTACAGAACCAAAACTATTTTCTGCAATTTGTGTGTTTTCGTAAGTTAGCATCAAGCTAATCTGTTCGATGAGAAGATCTGAGAGGTTCACGCTAATGCTAGTCACATGTAAGTAGCCACTGAGGCATGTGAGGTATTACAATACATTGAATTTAGTCACAAAAGTGTTTCACTTGTTTATGAATAGCATGATGATATGAAAACAGTATTCTTAGCGTAGCGACTGGTGCAGGTTAGCACACAGAGGTTGCTAGCTTGTTCGTTCAGATGTCAAAATTCAACATTAGCGGTTAGCAATGGCTGTGGAGTCTGGATGATGTTATGAACTAGCGAGGGTGATGTACCTGTATACGACAAGCACATGTTTAGATCACGCGAGGAAAGACAGGAGAACATGATTCGGAGAAATGGATACATAGTACACTAGATGTACTGTATAAAACATTCACATGCATTATTTTTGTTGAAAGCAGCATCAGAATATCATTCATTTACAGGGAGTTGGTTTCTGGGGATTGTCTTTATATTGGTGTTTATTTGCTGGATTTTTTGTTTTTGTTTTGTTTTGCTTTTTTTTTTTTTATGTGAGCAGTGTATAACTTATTTATATAGCATTTGAAGGCTCCCAGGAAGCATGTGGAGCTTGAAGCGTTTACAGGCACCTGTGTTTTATCTAAAGCAGAAAACATGAAAAAGAAATGAATAGAATAAACTGTACTTGGCTGGATCCTGGATATACGTACACCCCTTCTCTGGTAAGACTAACGCTATTAGACATGAAAAATACTCTACGCAACCTAATTTTCACACACGAAATGTGTCAGAACGCAATTTAAAATGAACGGCAAGTTAGTGTTGTATTGTCAGCATTGCCACAAGGGGTGCTATTGCGTAGAGTGTGTTTCTGGCCTTCAAGTGCACTCACATCCTGCTCTATATGACTCATTATCACTTGTAAAATTGGTCATGGGAGGTTAATAATCAGAACCGGTTAGCTGCTTGAATTGGTGGTAAACATATTCCAATGTCAAGAGGCACCCATGGTTTTATGCGTAAATTGTTTAGTATTTTTCCGTAAAGGTGTTCGTTTTTGTTCCTGACTTGTCAGCTTGTGAGTGATTCCACCTCAGGATCGTTTGGAATGCAGTGTGAAGATGTATAAATGCGCACGAGAAAAGTTTATATGAAACGTTTCATTATGTGGTTTTTGTGCTGTCGAGCATTATGGCAGTTTGTGAAGGCAGTGTGAGTGCTGTGTCTCACAGACCAGATAGAGCAGAATGCAAGCACACCAAAGCGTCAGCCATCATGTGCTTTCTGTTAGTAGTACAGTTATGCTTTTCTGTCCAGTGATCCAGCCTACAGCACTTCATATTTTTCCTCAAGCACAGTCTAAAATATATGATGACATATTTATATAGCATATTTCTCATGAGATAAAGAGAATAAAACTGTCCATTGTTATGACTTTCTTTCAATCTGTTATAGTTATGCATGTATACATATGCTCACATATGTACACATACATGCTGTTTTCATGCCTTTGGTGTTGGTTTGCTGTCTGCTTTGGTTCCCGGGAGGCCATTTTCTGTATTGTCATTCCCTGAAGAGCTCACAAGGCACTCTTTACTATAGAAAAGAGGGAAAAAAAGACATAGACATTGTAGGACATTGTAGGACAACAACTTTGCCTTGACATAAAAATGTCACTTTATCTGATACTTAAGGTGTGGTCAACATTTACTGGTGTTCTGAGAATTTTCTGAGCGTAAGGACAAACGATTTGCCCATGTAAATTTAACAACCGATTCAAGCTGATCACATGGATTCACCAAGCTGACCAACCCGAAAGTTCAGTTCTGAACAAAGAGTGAGCTATGCTTCATGATCACAACTGACAGGCAATGGGCCTAATTGCCCATTACATTTTTGATAATGTGACCACACCCTATCCCTTATGACATAATTTCATGTTTAATAAGTTTTCTTTTCAAGAATTTTACTCTTTTAATGAGAATGTGTTCTTAAGAATGATTCAGGATTGTAATGAATTTTATTTCAGATAGAGGATATAGAGAAATGTTGTCCTGTGAGGAATGACCCCTATCACCGTTACCCAAAATGCCTTGTTATTGACATTTGCTCAAAATGACAGAATGATATTTATTGACATTTGCTCTGGTCTCACAGGGAGTTTCATAACAGTCACCATCTCAAAGTCACCAGAAGAGCACTGGACCCTAGAGAGTCGCCTCTGTTAGTGTGCAGCACACATGCCACCATTTACAGGGAACAGAAGGGAAGATGACTCTGCAGATTTTTTTTGTGATGTTGCAAACCACTGCCCATTGCAGATCCATCCATTCATCCACCCATCCATCCACCCACCCACCCATCCATCCATCCACCCACCCACCCACCCATCCATCCATCCATCCATCCACCCACCCACCCATCCACCCACCCACCCATCCATCCATCCATCCATCCATCCATTCTAATACTCTATTAGAAAGTTAGAAACTTACATTGTTTGAAAATATTGATTTATAAAGAAAGCTGATATGTTAATTCTGAGTATATGTTTTTTGTAGGCTTGTCCACTGGTAGTGTACATAATAATTTACTTCAAATCTACTTAACTCTTTCCCCACCATTTGTCCGTCAATCCATGTTTTCACTGTTATATTGTAGGGGGCGCTATTACACATGTTCTGAAAGTACAGAATCTCCAGATCAAAACACAGGTGAAGAAGCAGAAACAAGCGAGAGAAAAAAAAAGTGATCTAAAGTGATCTACAGACATTCAACGGCATATAAATCAAAACTACCTAACGTTACAGAATGAAATATCGAATGCAGGAAGAGGTACAAAACTATGGGCATTTGATGGGGTGTTGATGAATGTGATGTTTTGCTCCTACGTTTTGATCATCATTCTGAATCCCAAAAACGCGATTCTCAGCTTTTTGTTTAAAATGTTGCTTTTTTAAAATGAAACTTACAAGTGTTGAAAAAAAATGCATGACGCTATTCGAATTTCGCGCGCGTTATTCGCCGATGTTTAACGCCTCGTGACTAAACAAAGGGCGCCAATGTGAGTGTGCGCACCGACGCGTAAATTAAAGGCCACGCATAAAAGCGTCATTTAAAAAAAAAAAAAACGCCTCGGGCTCATTTTTTTAGTTTGACGCGCTGCGTCAAAAACTATCCAACCAATGAGATTGCCACTTTTGCTCACATGTTTGGAGCTTCTGAAGTTATAGTAAAACACAACTTGGGGGCGCTCAAACACAAAACGGTCTTGCCGAGCACACATGTGCAACGGCGAAGAAGATATACGCCAAGTAGCGTCACCGTCTACACAGCCAGGAAGAAATAAGACGAGGAAGATGCAAGATGAATGTAGTACTGCTGTTCTCGTTGGTGCTAGAACATAAAAAAAACTATATGACAAACGCGACTGCGACTACAAACATCTTTATAAAAGAAAACTGATATGGAGTGGTATTGCAGAGCAAATTGGCGCCATCTAATGTCAGGAAATGAATTTGCATGTTCACTCGGCTCATCGTCAGCGAAAATCGCTTGGGTGTGAACACAAAAAAGCGTTGAAAAAACGCTGACGAATAACGCGCGCTGATATTCGTCCTGGTGTGTACGGGCTTTTAAGCAGAGGCTTATATATTCTAAAGCAGAGGCTTTTTTTATTTCTTTTTATAATTTGCATGTTTAGATATTCATCCAAACAGAGTATTCTGGAAGCCATGAAAGATTTGTGAAATTAAATGTAAAAAAAAAAAAAAATGCTGGCGGGGAAAGAGTTAAAAGTCTAAATACCTAAATAGGAACATAGAAGTATACTTAAAGTGAAAAAATAACATTAATACAAATAGTAAACAATAAGTATGATGTTAAATTCCCTTAAAGAGGATTAATTTCAGAATAGAGCTACTAAACTGCTAGTTTACGGAGTACACTTCAAAGTGTACTTTCATAAACTAAAAAATGTGCTACTTGTATTTAACTAGTAAACTGTCAGTATATAAGTTTGTCTGTAGTATAGTTGCAGTACAAACGAAAATGTGTTTGTAAAATAGTTGTGTACTCAAAGTTTACACTTAAAATATACTAATCATTTCATTCATTCAATCATTTTGTTTTACAATTAAACTAAAAGTGTGTTGTAACGCAAGTAAAATACTGTGTAAAATACTTACAGTAGCGAATACACTACTGCGTTACAGCAAAAAGTAATATGTTACTTTTTTAACGCATTACTCCCAACACTGCTAACACGTATATTTTTATACACTAAAAAGTGTGCCAATTTAGTCCTGAGGGCAGGACACATCCAAGGGCAGCAGGCTAAAATTCATTGAATATGTTATAATCTAGCCATAAAAAGTAAGGGAACATTCTTAGAGATTCTGACTCAGGATACAACTGACTTACTTCTTCTCCTGGACCTTGCTTAGAATGGCGAGGACTACAGCTTTCACCACCATTATGAGAATGATCAGGCCTATGACCCCTCCGAGCACAGACACAATGATTGTGGTCACTGTGTTGTCCACTTCTTTCACTGCAAAGACAAACACATGTGGAGATGCTTTGAGTGCTATAACACCGTTAAATAACACATGGTTTAAAGTACAGTGAAAAATAAATATATTAAGCACTTTAGTTATCCAGAAATAGTGCTGAGGTCCAACTAAAAACATACTTAAGTAGATTTGATTGTGCTGAAGTGAAACTATTGCAAGTACTTTAGGTTCACAAACAAACTAAAATCCATAAATGTGACACTAACTGAACATAAACGTGACATCCGCAGTGGTTCATACATCAATGTACAAACTGTTCCCATTGTCTCACTGATGTTCACCGGATAAGGAAGTTGTCTGTAAAATGTCAGTAAAAGGAAACTAATCTTAAGCTGTGCCATAATTTATAAAGATTACTTTATTCTATTTGAAGCAAACAATAATGATGCCAATAGCACACTTCAAGTAATGTCACCAAAATACATTTGAAGTGTATCCTGAGTGAATCCTGAATTTAGTACAAGTTGAACTTCAGCACTACTTGCAACTAAAATACATTTAGTACAAAATTAGTCGTTCCAATTTCACAGACTTTAAGTATGCCAATTTAATCAATTGTGCTTAAGAATACTGTTTTTTGTCAGCAAAACTTACATTCATCCACCACATAAAGAGTGAAAATGGCACTATGGTTGCGTTCCTTCTCCTTAGGGTTGCGGGCGAAGCACATGTACTCTCCCTGGTCCTCGAAGGTGACGTTATGCAGTAAGATGGAGATGTTACTTTTCTTGCTGGTGCCGACAAACTCCACCCGCTCGTGATAGATTTTGACGTTAGGTTCTACTCCTTCTGCTGGGATAGTTGCCTCACAAAGCTAAGGGAATAGATCACAGTAAATAAATAAATCTCTCTTTTTTTAAGGTGCTATTTTCTAATTTCTGCTTATTTTATTTCAAATTGGAAATCAAATGATCGGCTCATACACAGACCTAGATGTTGTTAGTGTTTGTTTTATGAGTGACAAGCTGTGCTTATTGGGTGACAACTTTTGCTATAGTATTAAGAATGATGTGATTTGGTTACACTTTATTTCGATACTCATTTTAGACGTTCTACTAATTATAAGCAACTTTTCAACTACGTGTCAACTAACTCTCATTAGAGTATTAGTATATTATAGTAAACTGTCAGTAGACTGTTAGGTTATGGTTAGGTGTTAGGCATTCGGTTAGGAGAATAAGTTTACTTGTTTTCGCCAAGTTACTTGGGGACCAACAAAATAAAGTGTTAGCAGATATTAAGCAGAGAGTCTACTAATACTCTAATCAGTGTTGTAGTACTCGAGACTCGGACTCGTCTCGGACTCGGTCTCGAGACCATATTTTAATGGTCTTGGTCTTGTCATGGACTCGTGTGCATTTGGACTCGGAATTGACTCGTACTCGAACACTTTTTTTTTCAGGACTTCTTATTCCCGAGTCCACTCGAGTTCAATTCAAAATATTTTTCATGATTATTAATTTATGTTAATAAAATATTTCTTTAAATTGATTGACACGCCCAGTGATTGGTGATTTTCTAGTGCACAACTGCGCATGACAAATTGTAATAAAAATTACTTTTAACACCACCTACTATGTGGCCTTTTTACCCTAAACTGATCATATTTTTTAAACTCTAAGTAAATTCAGTAAAAAAAAAAAAAAAGAATTTCTCTAAGTAAATAAAAGTAAATTAGGTAATCAACCCTCACTGGTCTCGGTCTCGACTCGGACTCGACCGTCTCTGGTCTCGGACTCGACTCTCTATGGACTCGGTCTTGACTCGGACTCGACTCTCTCTGGTCTCGGTCTCGACTCGGACTCGAGTGAGGTGGTCTCGACTACAACACTGACTCTAATGACAGTTAGTTGACATGTAGTTGAAAAGTTACTTAGTCAGTAGAATGTCTAAAGTGGACTATCGAAATAAAGTGTTACCAATGATTTTATGTGAAATGAACTGCTGTGCCAAGATGAAAGTTCGATAAGAGAACTGTGTGAAGCATTATGGGTAAAGAAAAAAACTGTAAATATGAAGAGTTCAGATGCAAAAGCCTCTAAATGCCATTTGAAATTTTCTTCTAAAATGACCATTTTTATCAAACTTGTATATTTAAGTTCAGCAATTTCACTTAAATGACAATTAATAGGTAATCTTCATTGCCATTTAAGTAAAATTACTGAACTTAAATATACAAGCTTGATAAAAATTATCGTTTTAGAAGAAAATTTTAAATGGCACTTAGAGGCTTTTGCATCTGAACTCTTCGTATGTTCTTCTGTTAGCATGAGCTGCATGAAATCAGTCTGATTGAGAAACGGTTGAATGTCTCACCTTAACCATTGTCCCATTGTCCTTATACTGCCAGTTGAAGTAAAGGTTTTTAATGCCTATGCAGCTGGCGTAAGTGCAGGGTAAGAGCACTGAACTTCCATTCATCACTTCAATGAAATTGACCTTCCCTGTATTCACCTCCAAAGCCTGAGCATACCACACTCCTGAGAGACATGGAGGAGAGACGAACATCGATTATCAAGACTTGTCATCCTAACACAAACAATTGACAGTGATTACGAGATACTAGTATGGTTCCCCACAAAGATGGTTGTGGTTGCACTTTATTTTACAGTATGTGCACTTATGTGTACTTACAGTGTTCTTACCTAAGAGGTGACTGGTTAATATAATATAAGGTAACTAAATGAGTTCTGGTTAGATTTAGGGGTATAGGTTCAGGGTTAGTATCTATTGTAATTACTATAATAAGCACATACTATGTACATGGGGAACAATTTCTGAAATCCTTAAATTATTTGGTCCACATGAGGAAAACAGCTTACTCTATTTAGTTTGGGCTAAATATGGACAAACCGATCCATTGGTTAACATTTTTTTATTCAATTTTAAACCTAACGGTTGGGTTTGTGTGTTCAGACTGATCTCATGAAATGGCGTATATATGATACGCCAATTCGTATTTCCATTTTTGGCGTGCTATCAACAACACCGTTGACTTAACGATACATTACTGTATATAGGAATATATGACCTACCCCAACCCCGTCTCTAAACCTACCCGTCACTAGGGTTAATACCATTTATGAATCTTCCCCTACCATCCTAGGAAAAAAAATATCGCTCCCCAGATGTAAATCTACATTTTGCTTCGTTTTGCTCAGACATTTAACGGGGTGTACATATACGTGGAATCACTCCGAAATTTAACGCCATAGACATACACGCATACACACGGATAGCTCAAAATGCGTATAGATAACACGCCACTTGACTTGAAAGTGCCGTGTATGTTTATGCAAAAGTCATGATCTCATGTTGTCACATTTGACCCAAACAACCCAGCTTTAAAAAAAAACATTCTGTTTAATCTGCTGACAGACTGAAAACTCAACAATCAGTGTTGATAATCAGTTCATAAATGTTGCATTCCCAATGTGGGAAAAAGAGCCATTCAATATGACATGCTGAGTTGTTTTCTAACCCAGCTCTGGTATTCTTAGCATGTGTCATAGCCGAGAGCCATTGCGGGAAGGACTATTTTTAAATGCTTCCATCAGTGTTTAATTTCACAACCATAGATAACTCTGATGTAAGCATGTAGCTAGGATATTGTTTTTATACTCTAAGCACAAAAATACACAGCACACACTGTTTTAGGCCTACACATATTTTTAGATATAACTATATCATATCAGTACTTTCCTTTGTACATTATAAGTGTGCAAGTAAGTGCTGCAACATGTTATAATTTATTTCCCAATTATAAAGTGAAAGTTAAAGTGACATATGAAGGCCAAGTATGGTTAACCCAACACAAGTTTGTCAAATCATTGCATTTGGTCCAGATGCAATAATAGAATGTCCTACCTGCCTGATTTGCATACTATTTGCATACTTCCGCAAAACATCAGCACTAGGCTACGCAGGGTTGTAGACAGACAGTCACCAATCACCTCAAACAAGCAGTAGTCACCTTTAACAGTTCCTCCTGAACCAAAGCAACAAGCTAATGCTGCGTTCACACTATGTAGTAATTGGCATAATTGCGAGATGACACCTCGTGACGTTCAACCTCCTCGGAATTATGCGTTTCCATGGCAACACTAACAACTCTGAAATTAATCTGCAGCATGAGATAAGAGCTAATTTAACGTCGTTCCTCGTGACGCTTTGCAGACTCTGCTCTGGCTGTCAACATTCATGTGTTTTTGGAGGGAGGGTGGGATCGTATGCTTTTAAAGCTAGCCTGCTATCATTAGCCTCTCCAAAATGAGCTACCCTAGCTTTAATCTTAGTAGTGAATGTTTTATTAGAAATAGGATAACCATATTCATCCAGATCCAGGCACAAAAAAAAAAAAACAATTTCCCCCCGCAATAACTGCTAGAGGTTCAAAAGTTACAATGTGCACCTTTAAAGTCCCCGTGAAATCAAAATTGAACCTATTTACTTTGTTAGCGCATATTACTAGTCTTGTGGTGAACAATTAATCCGTGCAAGTGAATATATATTAAAAAAAATGTTTTACCTTAGTAATCTTTAATCAAAATCTGAAAAGTTACTTCCGGTCTGGAACGGTTTCTTTTTCTGATGACGTAGGTTTCACAGTTTGGGTGGGGAAACGCTTAACCACTCCCCTCAAACCGTTAGTTTGCTATGAGCGAGAGATGGAGAGGAGGAGCGCTAGAGTAAAACCCTGCCCTCTGTTCAATATTCCGTTTCACTTGGAAATACGTCACAGCACTGGAGAAAAATCGTTTGCAACTTCCGGTTCACGGGGACTTTAAATCAAAATCATGAAAATATGACAAAATGTCATAAAACTAAAATATCGGTATTGGCCAAAATTTTTCTATCACTGCAAACCATATATTTTGATATTTTGCTCTTCCATTTTTGGAGGGATTTATTTCTATGTTCTTCAAAATGTGTTGTGGGATTGGTTTAACCATAAAGGCTATATCAAAAGATAATACTTTTTCTACCTTTCACCTGAGATAGACTTCACATCTGAAAAGGCTGTGATGCCCAAAAACAGCAACTTAGGTAGGCAGAAGATTTGAGGCATAGTCAAAGTCAATGCAAGCAGGCTCAGATCAAATAGCCTTGTGCGTCACTTTTATATGACGCTGGTTGTTAAGGTCCAGGGTTCAAGGAAGATAACAGCCTCTTCAGCGAGATCATACGCCTGCCTCCTGCCTGCTGCCTTCTGGCTATTGATCCCTCTAGCTTTGCTCATAGATGGATGACCAGCCAGTGCACTTATTCATCGATGAGGCCACTCTAAAGCTCAGAGAGTTCATTTCTGAACCTGTCATCACACTGACATACACAGACACTGTGGATAACTGAGGCGCAAAAGATGCTGTGAAAAGGACAGCCGATGTGCTCATTCTCCACCTTTTGGAGATCCCCCCCCCCCCTCCTTCAATCAACTAATACTGTATGTTATGGTTATAAAAGTTATACTATTTAGAGGCCAATTTTTAATGCTACAAATATATTTTTTGTGCCCAAAACAGCCATACAAATAAATGTATCGTAACTGAAATAATAACAAGACAGAATAATGATAGCCTATACCGATTTAATGTTTTACAAATTTTGATGTTTGGCCTGAAAGTAAAGTAGTTTTAGCTTGAGGTTTGAAGGTTTTACTGTCAGACAGAAAGAAGGTCAGATGACGAGCAGGTTAAAAAAATTGTTAGCATGTTTCGGCACATTTCTACCATGTTTAAGCATTGCTAACTTGTTTCTAGCATGTTGATAATACATTGATATAGGCATTACTAGAATGTTTGAACACATTTTGACATGGTTTAACATTACCTGTTCCTTGCATTGCATTTTTGGCATTGCTATGTGTTCTTAGCTAGCCTGACTTCTTCTTCTTCTTCTTCTTCTTCCTTGGTGTTTTACGGCTGGCATCCAAGCTTGCATTACTGCCATCTACTGATTATTATCTTGTAATTTCACACTCATATTCATCCTTCCAGTCCAGTCCTCTTTAGAAAATAAAATAAATATTTCTTTCCTTGTTCACTCTTCCAATATTCTAATATATTTTCGACATGATTTTGTCCTATAGACCATTTCACAAGATGTAAACAACACTGGTTCAGAAGCACTTCCTGTTTCAGTTTTTTAACACTACATAAAAGCTGGGATACAATACAACCAACAGAACATTTAAAAACTGAATCAAAAAAGTTAAACAAACATCTTTAAGATGTTTTCTTTACATGTGAAATAAAGAAAACAGTTACAAACTGAAACAGGAAGTGCTTCTGGACCAGTGTTGTTTACATCTTGTGAAATGGTCTATAGCCTACCAATTTCTTGCAAATTATGTTTCAAAGATTGCCTTTCTTGGGTAAATGTCCTGCATGACATAAAAAATGTGACTGACTGTTTCCTCCTCTTGACATTCATCACATAGTCCTGTGAGATGTTTTCCTAAAATACAAAGAGTTCAGCTAGCCTGACTACGTACTTCCGCTCTATTTATTTTCGCTTTTGTACTCAGTCTGATACAGCGACATGTCTCTTCGTTTTCCTCCGGCCTGAAAACAGAGGGGGTGCTGAGAGCCGTGACGTAAACGCTAAGCGCCAAGTTTAAGATTGGCGAAATCGAAAACGACCGCGGATATGGAGACACAGGATGCAATTCGTTCTGTTGTGGAGAATATTCCCGGCATTTGCAAACTGAAGCCCGACCAAGAAGAGTGTTTGCTAAAAATTTTGAATGGAGGTGATGTTGTGGCCGTACTCCTGACAGAGGGAGTATCTCGGTCTCTTTTATCTGTCGAACTCGAACTAGCACCCTTTTGACAAGTCAGTGTCTCCTTTCTTTTTCAGTTCTTAAATATTGCCATGTCATGCTGTAATCTTGCAATTGAGTTGCAGCATTTCCGACAAACTCGAATCGAACAAAGAGCTGCGTTTAGCAGAACTAATCCTAACTTTGACAGTCGGCTGCAAATATTTTCCTGTTTCTCTCTACTGTCAAATATTAGTTTAGAGGCCCGCTTGTGCCATGGTTGCATAGATTTACTTCACATAATCTGCAAAAGTCGTTCACAGCCATGTGCGCTCCGATATTTCGCTCGATGGTTTCGTTTTCGCATCATATAAGTTATGTGTTTACAAGTTTAGTTCGATTCGGCTGAGCTGGCACATAACCAAACGTTATGCGATTGGCTTACGGTAAACCAATGATTTTATACTTCAGACAAGCGCCCCCTCGCGATAAAGAAAACACTTTTCAATGATGCCACTCTAGACTCTGTCTACGAAGCAAAGCGAAGGAGCAGAGTTTGGTATTACCAGGCTAGTTCTTAGCACGTTTCATTCCCAAAATGTTTTAACATGTTACGAACTTGATGTTTCTAGCATGCTTCTAGACACAAAGAAACATATTGCTAATGTGCTAAGCTAACAAAAATATGTTCTAAATGTTTTGGTAACGTAAGTTTTGATTATTAAATTCCAGATTGCATGGATCAAATGACTTGATTTCACCTGCAATTCGCAGAACAGCGCTTAATGTGGCCACACATTTATAATGTTGCTTTGCATTGTTAGAATGTTGTTAAGGCACATATTTCACACCAAATGCATTTTCTTTTTGCTAACCCTCAAAAAGTGACAACTTTAACATGCTATATAAAAATATCTGTGGGGTATTTTGAGCTAAAACTTCACATACACACTCTGGTCACAACGCCATGGTACAACGAGCACACTCCCCAGATAGCAAACTGACACTGAATCAACGTGGAAACATGACATCGAAACAACGTTGATCTGACATTGTTTTGCTCATCGAATTAACGTTGAACCAACGTCAGACGCGTCATTCTTTCAAAACTAGTGGAAAATCAACTTGAAATCAACGTTGTTTCAACATTATGAAAGCAAACCAATTTCCGATTTTCATTTAGCTTTGAAGAATGCCGCATCTGACGTTGGTTCAACGTTAATTCGATGAGCAAAATCAACGTTGTTTCGATGTCATGAGAGACGACGTTTCCACGTTAAATCAATGTCAGTTTGCTGTCTGGGTCGGGCCCTTAAGAGAGCAGCCAGAAAAATGGAGTGTAGCTGGAAGAAAACTAAACTAGAGGTATTTCATACAGAGATGCATTAAAGACTGCTAGATCTGCTTATCTTTCGACCTTTGTTAAGGCACATACTTCGTATTTCACACCAAATACATGATTAGGCCTGCTATTATATTATTAGCACAGGAAACATTAAAAATGTGACTTTAAAATAGTATACTTCAGCACATATGGCAAGGAAGTGTTTGCAAACATTCTATCCTGAAAAAGAGCAGAATAAAGTGGAAAGCAATAACATGTCTGTTCCTCTGCAACCCGGCAAATCGTTTGATTGCTTTTCATCACTCTGTTATAGAAAACAGTGACTGACTTAACAGCCCAGCGGTTTTGATAATTGTTCAAACCACAGCAATTGTAGAACAAGAGCTGAACAAGACTTCTCACTGCTGAGGATAGCACACCTTCAGCAGTGTGGATCCACTTGCAACTGCTCACGATTTACACCTCAACAAAACTCTACCCACCCAGTCAGAGTGAGGAAACCGATTAGATATTATTCCATGCACCGGTCCACAAGACAGAATGATAATTAAGTGATTCTGCCAAAATGCGCTATTCTGGCTCTGCATATTTAATTTAGCAGACTTACAAAGAATACCAATGTTGAACCTCTGGGAAAAAAATGATGACTTAATCAGCAGATTACTTGTGTGTGTCCATCATATGAATTGATGTGTCTAATCTACAAAAATGCTAACCTTCACTCCTACAGTCTTCATTCCATTTCATAATTTTCACTGCCATTTGTGTTTTTGATAAATTTCCTCAACTTAATTATTAAAACCTACAATGTTTTCATTCAGTCGCTGTGGAATTTAATTAAAACCCAATCTCATTTTTGCAATACCTGAACCCCATTCCCTCTCCTCTCTATCTCTCTGATTTGTTGAACAGTAATAGTTCGGTTGCCCATGTTATTTATTGCCTTTTTATGCCGACAGTTGCGCCTTAGCTGTCCTTGGGGTTGCTGCTATATGTTATTTATAGAGTGAATTGAGGCACCCTGTATATTCACTCTGACCTGTTTAGCGTATAGGTGACAGGCCATTCTGTGTGCCATGATGGCATTATCAACACTGTTGCGCCTGGACTCTGGGTGGATTTTTGGTGCAATAACTTAACACACATACACACACAAGCTCTTGAAGCTCCTTCCACTATGACGGGACTGGGAGTTGCAGCTCATTTGCATTAAAAGGGCCAGACACAAAACTTTTTGCTAACCCTCAAAAAGAGACAACATGCTATATAAAAATATCTGTGGGGTATTTTGAGCTAAAACTTCACATTCACACTCGGCAATGCCATGGTCTCTCTCACAACGCCATGGTACAACGAGCACACTCGGGCCCTTAAGAGAGCAGCCAGAAAAAATGGCGTGTAGCTGGAAGAAAATTAAACTAGAGGTATTTCGGATTTCATGGAAGGAGAGCTCGATCGCATACAGAGATGCCTTAAAGACTGCTATATCTGCTTATTTTTCAACCCTATTAGAAGAAAATAAACACAATCTTAGGTATCTATTTCAAACAGTGGATAAATCAACGAAAAATGAAAACTTCAAGCCCAGAAGTGTCCAAGCAACACAGTAGTAATGACTTCACTTATAAGATTGATAATATCACTGTGAAGCTACTTTGATACAATCTGTTTTGTAAAAAGCACTATATATATATAAAGGTGACATGACTTGACTTGGACATCAGAAATTTATTTTACATCTTGTGAAAAGGGCATTATACCACCCCTTTCAGATATGTCAGTCAGT
This sequence comes from Pimephales promelas, assembly GCF_016745375.1. The sequence goes on from NW_024121166.1 coordinate 1,637,364, forward strand.
TCAAGTTGCTTTCAGTTAAAACATGCATTTCAGTCTGGGACTAGCCTTGTCTGAAACCGGGGGCAAGTTAAACCAAATGAAAAATGTTGCCTTGGAAAACGACCTGAAATAAAATAAGTTTACGGTATTTGTTTAGTATGCTATGATTATCTTTATAGCCCTTTAGTGCGCCAACTGTTTTTTTTCCCCAATGCATTGACAACAAATTCTTCCGAATAGGCAGAATGCATAAATCGGCAGAATCAAATGGCAGCTATATATCGCTACTCAACCGCCGATGGCATGCTGTGGCATCTGACAAACAGTCATCCAGCCATCAGTCTGACAACGAGCGAAAACACGAGCGAAAACGTGCAGAAATATTTTGAGTGCTATCAAGGTACGAATATACAGTGAGTTTAATATATCTTCATGACTATATTCCTACTTATATAAGAATACATTTCTATTGTTCTTCTGACTGATTTGAAAGGCCCACTGGAGTGTGTTGAAATGTGCAGCATTAGTGAATGTGTTGACGAAAACAAGGCAGGGTAAATTGAACATTTAGGTTTCCTCCTAATCCCCTGCATATCGCTTTAAATGGGTGGCGACAACGTGAAACCACCCGATTGAAAGCATATAAAGCATGTATAAATTAGAAAATGGGACTGATGGGAATGCAGGAATTATTTTTGATTATATTCACTGTTTACACTTTTTTGACAGGGTGAATTGGGTGGCAAGTGGCAACAGATGGAAAAGAAAGACCTTGGTGCTCTCTGACGGTGGAACAGATGCCCCATTGAGACCAACATGTACTGCTGTGCCAGTCAAGGACGATACAAACTCACACATGCTTCTCTTCCAAATAGACTCAGGTATTACAGAAAACTGTGTTTTTTGGGTGAATGTTTGTTTGATATGTAGACAATGACAAAGCACTGCCTAACGTAATCATGCGGCCAAAAGGAGATGCTAATACGCTTGATAGTAACATGCATTTATACGTCAAGTGAGGGTTTGATTCTTTCACAACTCAACTCAGAGTACCTCCTAAAATGTTTCAAATTAAACAGAACTAAAATTGATTTAAATTAATTTAAATCGAATAAATGAAATGAATGAAATAAATGTAGTTTCAATACAGTAATACCTGCCACCTGAATGATGGTCCCTCCTAATGCTGTAGTTGCAAAGCTGAACATCAGTGAACAATTCATCTTCTCAATTCAAACTTTTTTTTTTTTTTTGCTGAGTGGACTGTTTCAGGATGAGTTCACTTTTACAGTTAGCATGCGGGGAACACTCTAATATGCCTTTTATTTTTGCCTTTTATCCCAGGTCTTTAAACTGTCTGAAATTCTGGGAGGTGGCTTTCCTCCATCCACATCCAGCTAAAAGTGCTCCAAATTCCTCAGAGCCATTACATCCTCCTTCTCTTTACCTCTTTAGGCCTGATTTCCTCCTCACTCACTCTCCACACTGCCATTTTACCCCTTTCTTCATATTCAGCCATTTCTCTTTCACTTCATACTTTTTCTTCACAGTAAAAAAAACAAAAACAAAAAAAAACTTTTGGTAAAAAAATGTATTGTACATATCATATTTTACCTATTAACATTCAATATAATGTTAATATGATTTCAATGACGTATTAGTACAGTTTGAAATTAAAATGAACTAAGATTAATACTTTAGAAGTATTACACATTCTTAGTTCCCATTAACTAAAGTAGTTAGCCAGACAGCAACATAGTGTCGGCCCAGATCCGGCCCACATCTGTTACACGTGGATTCCACACACCCCAAATGTGGGCCAGATCTGGGCCGACACTAGGTTGCTGTCTGAGTAACTAATGTTAACTAATGAAACCTTTTCGAAAAGTGTTACCAAAATTGTGTACGTACATAAATAAACGGTATAATTATATAAATGATTTTATGCAGTTTTGCATTCTTGCTTTCATCTTAAATTACTAAATGAATTTTATACTGCAGCAGACATTATAATGACCACTGCTGAGGGCCTTTCTTCCACTCTCAATCTCCATCCCTCCATTTTCTCTGTACCTCCATTCACCCCATCTCCGGCTTGCATTGGCCCTAATTCCCCCTGAGAGACTCTGAGTGCAGTTTACAGGATAAGCGGGAGGGGCTCTGGCTTACAGCAATGCTTTCTCACTTAATGTACAGACTACGGCATTGCACTGAGATTGGTAGGGCATAATTCTGATCATTTTACCACAAGCCACTTTGTCAAGTGGTTTCCATTTTTATCGATGGATCAAAGTTGTTTAGTGTTTCTTATGGATGGGCAGTCAGTTGGTCATAGATTCCCACAGGAAAGAATAATGACAAATGAGATGTCTTTATGAACATATTGTAGAATCTTATTCAGTTTCAACCGCCCAGATTTTTTTTTTTCTGTGAAGATGACCTCAGTACATTTGTCTCCTCTAGCGTTTTAGTGTCTCGTTGGCTCAAACTTTGCTCAGATTTGCCAAATGGCAAAGTTTGAAATCATAAGTGAGAGATTTCAATAAGATATTATACATTTATTATTAGAAGTCTTCATCATCTTCATCTTCGCTATCTGAGCCGCCCAGTTTGCTTATGCCATTGCATGATCATCAATGGACTCTTTAACATTATATAGATCTTGTATTGCAGCCGAGTGGCTCTGATTTTACTGTAGGTGTTGTGAAGGATGAAATTGACACTTATGTTGTACCCACAATGCCGGAGTCTCCAGCCACCATTGCCGCCATGCCAGAGTCTCCAGCCGGGAGGTCGATCCCGGACACACAGTCTGCCCAGACACGACCACGGGGGTCGTTCCCGGACACTCAGTTTGCCCTGACCTGACCATGGAGGTTGTCCCCAAACTCTCAGTGAGCCCTAACACGAACACTGAGGTCATCTATGAACTCTCAGTCTGTCCTGCCACGACCACAGAGGTCGCCAATGAACTCCCTGCCTGTCTCGTCTCGGCCGTCATTGTAAGTTCCAGATTCTCTGTCAAGGAGACCGTGATTGAAGTCTCAATCTGTTATATCCTGCCCCTAAAGGCCAATCCTAACCTTGCTGTGCTCTTTATTCCAGTTCTTCCTGATCTGCCCTGGTGGTCTTGAGGTCTGCCTTGGTGGTAACCAGCTCTGCCTGCTCCACAATAATGGTCATCAGCTATGCTTTGGTGGACTTTAACCCTGCCAGCTCTGCCGTGGTGGTCCTCAGCTCTGTCTGGTCTGGTGTGGTGGTCTTCTGCTCTGCTGTGGGCATCTTCAGTCCCTTAGCTACACACTGGTCACCTATTCTGCCTGCTCCACCCTGGTATCCTACTCTGCCAGCTCTACCCTGGTCACAAAATTGTTTAGATTCTACAGAAATAAAGCAAAAACAATGAAACCAAATTAGCCAGTTTAAAACAAAAAAAAAAAGAGAAATTACTGTATATTATTCTGTCAATGATTTGATTCACATAATAACTTTGCTTTAAATCTACACCCATCATTCTACCGACTAACACTCTAGAGAACAAAACTAATTAAAGCAAACAATCCCCCTTTCTCTCATTACTTTGCCCTTCATAAGCATCTTTTTCTTTCCTGTATTCAGGCCATCAATTTTCAGTCAACGATCATATCTCATTATCTCTATCCCAGACAAGCCATTCCCTTGACAATAAGTTAAAGTTCCTCATTGCAATATAATAGCGAAAAATGTAACATTTGTGGATTTGAGCATTCAACAAGGTGCTGGAAGCATTCTTTAGAAATGTTGGCCCATATTGATAGGATAACATCTTGCAGTTGATGGAGATTTGTGGGATGCACATCAAGGGCACAAAGCTCCTGTTCCACCACATCCCAAAGATGCTCTATTGGGTTGAGACCTGATGACTGTGGGGGCCATTTTAGTACAGTGAACTCTTTGTCATGTTCAAGAAACCAATTTGAAATGATTGAAATGATTATCCTTCTGGAAGTAGCCATTAGAGGATAGGTACATGGTGGCCATTAAGGGATGGACATGGTCAGAAACAATGCTCAGGTAGGCCGTGACATTTAAACGATGCCCAATTGGCACTAAGGGGCCTAAAGTGTGCCAGGAAAACATCCCCCACACCATTACACCCCCACCACCAGCCTGCACAGTGGTAACAAGGCATGATGGATCCATGTTCTCATTCTGTTTACACCAAATTCTGACTCTAGCATCTGAATGTCTCAACAGAAATCGAGACTCATCAGACCAGGCAACATTTTTCCAGTCTTCAACTGTCAAATTTGGTGAGCTCTTGCAAATTGTAGCCTTTTTTTTCCCTATTTGTAGTGGAGATGAGTGGTACCTGGTGGGGTCTTTGTTGTAGCCCATCCACCTCAAGATTGTGTGTGTTGTGGTTTCACAAATGCTTTGCTGCATACCTCGGTTGTAACGAGTGGTTATTTCAGTCAAAGTTGCTCTTTTATCAGCTTGAATCAGTCGGCCCATTCTTCTCTGACCATAGCATGCAGGACCACAACCCTAATGCATTGAAGCAACTGCCATGTGATTGGTTATTTAGATAATTGCATTAATGCAATTATAATGTAACTATATGCATGTGTAACTATATAATGTAACTATATGATGTAACTATAAGCATTTAAAAATAGAGCACCATTAGACATTTCTTTCACCCCCTGGGAGATAATCAATACCCATAATATATACAACAAACACTAGTCTGTACTGGTATGAGGTTCATATTGCTACTTAATAGGACACATTGAGTAGATGGAGAAAAAAGAGAGGAGTTGAGTGAAAGAGATTGAAGAGAGTGATGGATAACAATGACTGCTCTCTGTAACAGAACTCCACTTCTTGCTCAGAACATCCTATGACATCAGCATATCATGCACAAACAGCATATCACGTCGACAGCTCTTACTGTTGGATTAAACCAAAGACCCTTGATGGCCTGGGTAATTATACTTTTAAATATACCTCGATCAAAAGATTGAAGACTGTCAGTATGTCAAGTATACTCAAGTATTCATTTGTCAGAAGTACAAACAATAGAAAGAATGTATTCATTGTTATTTTTAAACAGACTTTTTGCACTATTATATTGACTGTATGCATAATTGCACTTTCTCAACTCATATTTGGCTGCTCTATCTGCCTTCATAGTATGTGCCTTCCCATTTTTTTTTAGTTTTACCTATTATGTTTTTGTGTGTTTTTGTCTGTACACCGTGGGATATAGGGAAACGTAATTTCAATCTCTTGTATGTCTTGACATGTGAAGAAATTGACAATAAAGCTGACTTTGACTTTTAGTTTAAATGAAGAATACTAATAACACACATTAAAAAAAAAAAAAATTGGTAAATAGATATTCTCCCTGAAATCAGGTGAGTCCTACAGTCATTTAATAATGTTGCCAATTTTCAATTTTGCTGATGATTCTGTTCAGGGGTTTGCATGTGAGCTACTAATCACATTTGTGATGGACAAGTGACGGCAGAGGAGATAACGTGTTAGAGGAGACATGTGCTCTTAGACTATTTATAGAGCCCAAGTCTTATCCATTAATGCACAGGAGAAACTGTGTGTACTTTTCATTTAATTAAGTGCAGGATCATGTCCATTGGTGTTTTAATAAACAGAATTGGACATTTGTTTAAGACCAGAACTGATTTAAGAAGCATTTTCACCATTTCACTTCTAAGCCTCAGAATATTCCTGTGTCAACTAAAAGTCTCGGCGCATATTTGTCAAAGCTGAATCATGTCCCCTGCTAAGCAAGTAAAGCAATCAAAAAAAGTATTTGGCGTTAAATACTATGGTGTAGGCGTTTACAGTAGTAAACGATAGTTGACCATCTCTTCTTCACAGGACAGAATGTCCAATCCATTTTTCCCCTACAGGCATTGAAGCAGACCGATCTGATGAACTCTGATAACACATGAATGAATGTTGTTCAGATTGCAATTAACCTCACATTCTATCAATTGCAGGCACACCAACAGAAGAAAGTAATCAAACCATCAGAAAAACTGTGTCGTTCATCAAACCCTAAGTGGTGCACCTTCTCATAACCTGACGGATGTGCCACGAACATATACATCATACCTCCCCCGAGTCCACAGGGAACTCTGCAGAGGATGCATATTAACCATCCGAGTTCATAACATGAAGAAGAGAGTGAAAATGACCTAGTTTAACGGCCTCTGATTCACCTTCATAAGCAGTAAAGGGGAAGGGGAGGGGGGCGAGAAGAATCAGGCCCACCTGCTCAAAAAGAATTAATTCAGTGGTGAAATTCAGTGAACTCAGCACACTGTTGTGCAGTGTGATTCAAGACTTGTACAGTGTAACACATCATAAAGACACTCCAAGCAGGAAGCCACATCCCACAAACATCCAGCTGATGAGGTAAAGCGTATGCTATTTACAGTGAGATCGTCGGATATTGATGTAAAAGTCATCGCAGAAAAAAGAAAATATGAAGAATTTCTTTCAAGATTTGGGGTACCAAATGTAAAAGTTCAAGAATCAGTCATCAACTGGGGAAGGGCGTATTTATTATTTATTTTAGTAACTTAATGAGATGTGTTTACTGCACTGGAGGTGAAGACGTTTAAGAATGAATTTCGATAGACCAAAATGCACAAGTGGGACTCATGATCACATTGATTATCACAATGCCCTCTTGATATGAAGAGTTCAGATGCAAAAGCCTCTAAATGCCATTTGAAATTTTCTTCTTTAATGATGATTTTTATCAAACTTCAGTAATTTCACTTAAATAACAATTAATAGGTAATTATCATTGCCATTTAAGTGAAATCACTGAACTTAAATATACAAGCTTGATAAAAATGATCATTCTATAAGAAAATTATAAATGGCACTTAGAGGCTTTTGCATCTGAACTCTTCATATGTACCACATACCGACATGCATACATTTACATGATTTGTCGCCCCCTCTATCCCTCTCTTTGACCAGAGGTATGAGAGTGAACCTAGTCCTCCCAGACTGTAGCCTCTTGAGACATTGAAACCCGAGACCTTTTAGGAAACAAACAGCAACAAGTAACCCGGCTTGTTTAAAAAGTCTCAAGTCGGGCAAGCCGTGCAAAAACTGCAGCATTTTGGCAGCCGCCCCATTTGGAAAGTGTAGGACGGTGGGCTTAAGAGTAAACAGCTAAAGAGGGGTACAAAGGTGGGATAGTAAGGAAGAGACTTACCAATCAGAAGTGTGACGACCAGACCTGCATGGACTACATCGCCGGACCCCGCACACCTGTGCAGGAAGGATCTACCTTGTTTCAACTCCATGTCAGACCGTCTGCCCTCTTGTGTCTGTCTGTCCCTGGTCGAGTCTGCCGCTGGATACTTTAGATCTGAGGGAGACCCGAAATCAATTCAGAAAGACTTTAAGCTGGGGAAGGCTTGCGGAGTACCTTCCTGTCCTAAATCTCCCTTTGCAGTATGTCCTGGTGAGGGAGAGAGAGAAATACGAAGACAGGACCTGATCAGGCTCTCAGTTGCGGCAGTGTCTCGCTGGCACACACTCCCTCTCTCACTCAGCGTGGTTGAAGACGCAGGAAACGCTGCGTTCATTCGGCAGCAGCTGCAGCGCAGAGCTCCACTTTCAGTCTAGGGAAGAGACTGTTGGTCTTACCCCTGAAGAGGAACATATTGAAGGAGGGGTGAAAGGGGGGTGGTGTGTGTGTCTGTAGCCGGCGCAGGAAAGAATAAGCCACTGCAGAGGTACGGGACGAGCGAGAGGGGAGAGAGAGAGAGAAATAAGGGAGGGCGGGAGAGTGTATGAGGAGGGGATGCGTGTGTGTCTTTTAGACTAGTCACATCTGTGTAGATCATAAAACCTTCAGTGTGTCCCGTCATAGCCAGTGCCTGTGAGCACATAGGACTCTTTCTTTTTGCCCCTTTCTGTTTTTATATCTGCGTACGCTGTTATTATTAATTTTCCGCCGCCTTCCGAATTTCATCTCCCTTACTTTTCTGTCCGATCTTGTTGCATCGCTCACAATGATATTTAATTGCTCGGAGGTTTCAAATCTCAGGAGCAAGGTCAGAAATTAATCACTTTACGGGGCAAAAATGGCACTAGAAGTGACCCAAATTATCCATATATTAAACATAGGGGTCAAAAAAGTCCTTTTATTTATCTGTTATATATAATTTTTTGAGTTGGCTAAGCCTATCTAGTAAAAAGAAGCAGGAGCAAACAGAAGTCTCCATTTAATCTCATTGACATCTAGGAAAAACAATTAACGAATTACAAAGATTCCCGTAGTGATTTTTCCTCCCTCCAATGGACCTCTTTTCAGTCTGTTTCTCTCTTTGGAGCTTTGCCAGGTCCGAAGTAAATCCAACCACGAACCCATGCACCCTAAATGTAGGACCGGATCAATGATTAAAGTTCCAGTAAGAGAAGCTAAATCGAACACTGCCTAGCTTGACTGAAATACTAAATATGAAGAAATGGACACTTGAGAGTCAGAGTATCCCAGCTGCACTCATTCAGGATATCAAATATATTATGTGCATAATTTATGAGGTCGTTTTAATGCATCTAAACAGTTTTGTTTTCCATAGTGGCTATTTTAGGCTTGTAAACACTTGATCGGCTGTTTTTGCAGATCTTCCCACTATGAAATTGATATCCTGGTCCCCATAATAATAATTTCGATTGCATTAATAAATGTTATTTTCATTTATTAAATAACATTCATAAATGAAATACCATTAAACCACAATTTATTTGCTTAGGTCAATGGCTATTGTTTATTTTAGCTAATCAATGATGATTGACTTCTGTTATGAGATTAACTTCAATGATGATTGACGTTTTAAGAAAATGTCGAGCTTAGCATTCTGTAGCCTCAGCTTTATACAACACCCCCGCAGACACCCTCTCATGCATATTGTGCACATACATGCCAAAAGCTGGATAAAATCACAAGCTCTGATTGACTGAATGCTACAGTACACAAATTGTGCACATTGTGTTTGAAACATACTTTAAAGTTTGTAAGGTTGGTGCCTTAAAATCTTTGAGAGGCACTAATTCGATATCCATGAGCAAAACTGTATATTGTGTATTGAGTGAAATTTACTTATTATTATTATAGTGCAGACAGAATTTTTTGATCTCTGATGTTTATTTCTTGTTTTATTAGCCGTTATTGTATCGTTAATTGTTTCCATGTCATCCACATATCTTCCAATCTTAATTGTTGGTTCTTGTCCACAACGTCTGCAAAGTGGAGCAAAGTTTATTCCGATAAAAGGTCTGGCTCTGAGTCTATGGGATCTGAAATGCACTACGTACTGTAGATTATTTGATTATGTGGGTCTCATCCCCCCAGAATTGTAACAATTGGATTGAACGTCAGATGAGCCAGCAGTGCAGCTGTTAAAATGGAAAGCTTAATACATGGAGGAGTGGACTGGGGCTCTTGTGGTCAGAGTTTTATGGACTATGACACTTGACTTGCCAATTGTTTTGGTCGTTCAATGCATATGTGGTTTTGAGTTGTGGTATAAAAGGGAAACAACTTATCAGTTATCAAACTAGTAAGGTATAGGACAGCCTCAAATTATATTTCACGAGTTCACGCTTACATAGAATTAAAGGGAGTAAAGTTTATGTAAATGATTAGGAGGGATGCTGCTAAACTCTCAATGGATTGAGGTGAGACTGCTAAATCTATATACACCCTTTAATCATTGATTGCTGAGTGCTCTCCACTTGTGTTAATTATCTGAACATGTTCCTCCCGAACTTTGCTCATAAAACATCATTTATTTTATTCCAATATTGTTGTTGTTGTTTTTTAAGTTTGCTTGTGCTTTTTTTTACTTTGAAATAGGCCTAAATACCTCTTGCTTGGATATATTATCTGGAATTAAATGAAAAGTCACCACCACAGCAACAAACTATGTTATCCTGGCCACATTAATCCAACATGGGAAAAATGAAAAGACAGTCACATCTCAGATTTGGAGTTTTCCCCTTCTTACACCCATAATATGCAGGTCTTTTTTGCCATTTTGGAAATATCCAGGTATATCTCGCCTACTGCACATTTTACTTCCTGCTTTTTGCATTGGTAAGAGTATATTCTGAGTGTGCATATGGGGTTGGTTGATGATGATATATGGAAAATATACATTTTTGTATATTTTAATACATTTCAGTGTTTTTTTAACTTTATTTGATAACTGTGAATCTTAAGCTTTGATCGGGAACATTTGCGGAAGAACGACATTGTTGCTTGATGCAGATGTGATACCAAAAAAAAGAGACAGCAGCTGTTTCACAGACATCTGATCTAAACAGAGATATTCACACACACACACAGATATCTGACTGAAGAATGTCATCATGTGTGGGCCGTTGTGATTTATAGGAGAGCACTCAATATCAACCCCCTGTGGTTGGACACACACACACACATACACACGAACATATACTTAGGACAATGTGACCTTGGGAGTCCATATCACAGCATATGTGTGTGTGCTTATGAGGGTGGAGATTCAGAGAGAGAGAGAGAGAGAGAGAGAGAGAGAGAGAGAGAGAGAGAGAGAGAGAAAGCAATTCCCATATTGCAATCTACTGTATAGAACCAGTAAGAATGAGAGAGAGAGCGATTGGACAAGAGAGACCCACTCATAGTTGAAGAATGGAGAACAGAGGTTGGTGGCACTTTGGAGCAAGAAACACTATTGGCTTCGGATTGAGAATGGCCATTCAATAGAAGAGAAAAAGAAAAGAATGTTTTATTACCGGGACCTTAATATGGATGGATAGATTTTACCTGGAAGTCACATACGGGACGCCACATGTCGAACTAAAGATTTACAAATTCCGGAAAGCATTCTGGAGGTGAAACGTTTGTTTATCATTGATAATAGCGAAGATACTGAACTCCCCGGACTGCACCAGCGAGGGGAGCATGATGTTGCAAAACTTCGCCAGACGGGAAAGGCAGAGAGGAATGGGGAGGGGCGGAGGAGAAGAGGTGTGGAGAACAGCAGGAGGGGGGAGAAAGCGAGCCGGAGAGGTAGAGAGTTAGAGAGTCTGCATTTCAAGTGCTCAACAGTGACCTTAGAATCTCCTTCTATGTGTCTCTCTCTCTTACTCACTCACTCTGCATTAAAGTACAATGCTACATTTCTTCAGACCTTTAGCATCCCAGGAACAACTACAAGAGTGTCTGCAGGAGGATGCAGCCCTTCCTACCTCTGTTTCTCTTTTGCTTCCTCTTATTCTACAACTTTATGATGCATGGAATGTGACGGGAAGGAGAAGTTTGGACTAATGTTCAGGACAGGCTTCACTTCACTACCACAGAATGGTACTTTAACATTTAAGAACAAAGACTTGTTGTTTGATGGTTCAAAACTGGGTGAGTAAAAGAGATTTTCATCTTTCCGTATTGTGAATAAACACATCTTTAAACACTTCACTAAAACTAATGTCTGTGTAAATGTTATTTAAGTTTTTTAATTCTTTTAGCTTGGGACACACTTAACAACTGTAAGGCCGATTATAAATGTAATTTGATTCTTACGACTGATCATGCCAAAACGCATGTGTTCAGCCAGGCGTTGGAAACTGTATGTGTAATTTTTTTCTTATAATGTTTCATGTGTCCGCGGCTTTAAGGAACCATTTGTACCTGGTCCGATTCATAAACATGACTTTTGTTGGTTAGTCAATCAGGTTGATTCAGTGACGATGTATCAATTAAATCAGATAACTTAGATGTTACTATGTGAAGCACATTTTAAGGTTTCCTGACAGAATACTGAAGAGACACTTTTACAAATCTTTACACTTACAAAGAGTAACTTACAATTCATGGGGAAATTTCAACGCATTAAAGAGTGGTACCTAAAGAAAATGTCATCGACTTCTTCATCTGAAGGGACCACGTAGGACCACAGCAGAAGCATGGCAATGAGACCCTTTCTCAGGGAACCAAGGTTACATTTGTAACTAGAGATGCTCCCTTTCGAATGGGAACTCGCACTGTGTCCTAGGATGCTAAAGCCTGTTTTTTTGCTTTTGCGTCCAATCAACGTCGACGCGAGCCCCTCTCCGACCCCTCCGCCGTAGCTCGACGTGCACCTCCCAAAAATTGTAACTACGTGTCGAGGCGACGCAGACAGCAAGGGCTGTGATTGGTCAGATTATACATCATTTCCAGAGAGTAGCTTTTCCGGTTTCCCCCTCCCGCTATAGCGCCATTTTTAAAGCGACTTTGTTGTTGTTTTTTTGTTGTTTTTTCAGTTGTTCCAACCCGATCTCACGACCAAGTCGTACGAATTCGACGAATGATTAAAAAGTGGCTAATTCGTAACAATTCATACGACCTCACTCGTACGAATTAATACGATTTTGCTAAATCGTACATATTTTACGAATTGGCCAATTCGTATGAATTCGTACGAATGACCTACCCCTTACCCCGCCCCTAAACTTAACCATCACGTGGGTTTAGACAAATCGTACGAATTAGTACGAGTGAGGTCGTACGAATTAGTACGAATTAGCCACTTTTTAATCATGCGTCGAATTCGTACGAATTGGTCGTGAGATAGTGTTGGTTGTTCAACTTCAACTGCTCCAGCTGCAACAACATTCTTTCTCTTTCGCTCGCCATTGTCGAAGGGCTGCACAATTAATCGAATTTGTAATCGCGATTACAATTATGGATGCCACAATTATGTAATCGTTCAAAGGCACAATCATAAAAAGTCCACTTACATTATTCTGTGTGCTTAAAATGTGTTTTTTTACAGGTTATCTTACGGGTTTTTTCCCCCCATTGTTTTAATTTTAGTTAGTGTAACATTATAATTATAATTAGCATTAAAGCAACACTATCTAACATTGTTTACTTAAAATAATGTTTCCAAAATCTGATCAGTGGTTCATCAAGTCGTAACAGGGTGAAAGGCACTTCTGCTGTCGCCTGACGGGGTCTGTATCACTTTTACTAACTTCGGGGTTCGGGTAGGAACCCGACCACAAAAAGAACTACAAAATTCGACTGCTTTACATCAAGCACTATAATAGTCATTTTTTCATTTTTCTTCGTTTCTGATGTCGCAATACATCATCCTTTCATGAAATCATGTAACATACTCTACCTTGTCTGTGGACATCGTTCATTCTAAACCCGGTGCTGGATAAACAGCGAGCGTGCGTGCGACGGTAGGCTAAATTATTTACGACAGCGGCAATGGACAATTTCGTTTCCAACCAGTAGGGCGACCGAAGAGGAAAAGTTAGTTGGTGTTACTTTAAACCATAGAAAGGAATTGCAAGTTTTTCAGGAGTTTTCAGGCGTTTTATTTTGATATAACAATGGCATAAAGCTGTTCAAAACATCATTCAATGTAAATTGTGATAATCGTAATTAATAATCACAATTATAATTTCAAGGCAATAATCGACAATTATGATTTTTGTCATAATCGTGCAGCCCTACCGGAAATGAAAAAGTGGAATCGGCGCACAGAACCAAAACAAACTAGCAAAGAGATTCGCGAACCACACCCCCTCCCCCCATAGCGTTCTGGCGGTGAAATGCACCACGATGCAACGCAACCTGACGCAGAACCATAAAACGGCCACGGCGTCGTAGGAGTGACGGCGTAGCTACACCGTGGAGTTGACGCAGAAGCATAATGAGGCCTTAATGGGAAACAAATGCCTACTCTGCCATCCTGAGGGGAATGCATGCTAGATTGGCTGTGACTAAGCCCTAAAGATTCAAATGGCCTAATTGTCAGAGTAAAATTCCCAAATTCCCAGACCCCAAGCTGCATGCCTCAATCAGGAAGGTCACACTTACCATTCACCTCGCTTGGTAAAATGGAAGGATTTGACCCAGAGCTCGAAGGCTTGGAATCATTTACCTAATGAAAGATTCCTTTAAGGGAGTATAACCTGGGACAAAAAAAGACACTGGCCTACAACTTCAGGGGGACATAAGCATCAACCCCTAGAATAACCAGTCTGCTTAAACAGAATCCCAGACTTAGCTCTCTAGCAGGGGCCTACAATGAGAAGGTATCCCAGAAAGGCAATAACCAGTTTCTCAGTCTTGCGTATGTTATACCTGCAGTTCTCTGCCATTGTGTCCTGTTATCCCATGTTTTGATTCATTCTGACTGTTGCTCTGAATTATTCTTTGCTTGTGTGTACTTTTGGACTGTCTTTCTGGTATTTGACCTTAGACTGCGTTAGGATTTTCGATTTTGGATTAGCATACTCACATATTATGGTAGCCCTGTTTGTCCTAAATAGTGTTATTACACCTTCGCCATTAATATGTTTATAAGCAACTGAAAAAAAAACCCCCACAAATGTCATGTCAAAACATCTCCTGAACCCCAAAAACACCTTAGACCCCGGAGGTAAACAGTAAACAGGTTCAGACACTGGTCACACTTAGGCGTACAACATTAGTTTTCTAGAACGCAGTGCGAGTTCCCATTTGAAAGGGAACTTCATGCATCTGAAAACTATTTAAAAAGGAGAAAAAGAGAGAATGAAAAAAGCTACTAAAAAAACAACATCAGCATTGGTTCTTATTTATCACCAGCACAGATCCAAGCATCGCTGAAACATTTATAAATTTACATTTCCATGTACATTTATTCATTTAGCTGACACTATTATCCAAAGCGACTTACAATTGCTATATATGTCAGAGGTCGCACACCTCTGTGTCTTGCTCAGGGACACATTGATGTCTCACAGTGAATTTGAAACCGTGTCTCTCACACCGAAGGCATGTGTCTTATCCAGAGTGCCATCACCACCCCCTAAATTTACTCTTGTAATAGAGACATCCTTATGGAAACAGTTGGGAAAATTAAATAAAAACACATAATTGTGAAATTGCCAAAATCTGTACACATTTAATTATAAAAGAACACAAGAGTGCTAATAAGTTACACACCAGGTAAGATTGGTCTTATGAGGAATTTGACTTGGTCATTCTAGAATAAATACACAAATTATTTGATAGTATACATAT
Organism: Pimephales promelas; assembly: GCF_016745375.1. The sequence continues at coordinate 1,652,425 of NW_024121166.1, forward strand.
AATTACCAATAGAAATAAGAAAAAGAAGAAACAAGCACATCTGTGCATCTAAAAACGGACTAATTGCAGCGAGATTGAGTTGCTGAAGGGTTTTTACACCAGATTTTTAAATCACATCTGTCTTGCTGACTCACTAGTGGCAGCACCCCTAACATTACATGTGATTCATTTAAATATGTTTAAACTAAAATAAAAATTATTCTTCTGATTGCAGTATTAGTAATCAATAGATGGACATCTCAAAGAATTCATGGTGGTCTGTTTAACTTAATTTGTTGGCAGATTTTCAGTCTCGATATTGAAGTTGTCATGATGTTGTGGTAGCTGAATTTGGCACTTTGGTGTATATTTACATGCATGAGTCACCTTCACTTTTGCCTGTGCTGCAATTTTCTCCAGCAGTAGCTACATCGTGTTGATCACTCTGCAGAGACGCTGCCCCCTCAACACCCTCTCTCAGCATAACCTACATAAAAAACACCTGCCCTGCCTACCTGCTCCAAATGTCCTTAATGCATATGGCCATGCGCTAACATTAGCTGTTCTGGACAAAATAGGTCAAAGTAGCTCAGTAGGCTGCAATAAACTAAAAAAAATAATCAATATTTTAATACAATAATTGTAATATTTGATATTTCTTTTAAAGGAACTGATTCAGGTGTTTGCCCCAGAAGAAAGAAAGCTTAATGGGTTTTGAACATCATGGGGGTGAGTAACTGATTTTCATTTCAACAGAATTTTCTATCCTTTATTAAGCTAATATTTTAAGTGAAAATTCAAATATTTTTAGGGAAAAGTAAAAAAACAAAACAAAAAAAACACAGAAACAAAAAGCCTTTTTCTGTGTTTTTATTGAAAAAAAAAAAACAATCAGTGATGCAGCTCATTGTAATGGTTCAGCGCAAGCATATGTATTTAAAGTAGGCCAGGGTTAGACCTTACTAAAACAGAGGCATGCATGATGGAAAAATGCATGAAAAATACAAAAAAAACTGGTCCCCAAGCCATTCCAACCAGCCTCGCTGGACTGCTGTGATTGATTATGTCCATTTACATGTAATGCTTGTATGATCTTGATGTGTAGGCAAATGCATTAAGGAAAACATCAAGGCAGTACAATCAACAATATGGTATCATGGTTACATATCTGTGCTATAATTGACCTATAGTGTATATAATTATAATTACAAAATTATTAACAGATAATCAGGGATTTAGAATCATGTTGCCTGGCGATGAAGGCAATTCAACCTATGAATGACAACCATTAATGCACCAGCCATAAAAATCACTGTGTTCCACAGTCTATCTTTCAGAAGACGGCTTAATGTTAACTGCTGTGCAGCAAATCAAATTATAAGCTTTATGGTTATGTTTTATCCTTTTGGAGTGTCTTTGTGTCACTCACATTATTATATCTACACAATTGCAAAAACGCAGAGGGTTGTAAAACATACAAATAAAACTGTATAATGCACATGTCTACATGTGGACGTGAACAAAGTGACTTAAGTGTCATTTTGTGTGAAATTATAATTAAATACATAGCAATAACACTTAAAAGTTCTGATTACACAATATGTAAATGTCAATAGAACCTTATTGAGTCCATAACAATATCAGCACTGATTTAAAGATGTTGAATTCAAATAATAATAATAAACAGTATACATAAATGAGAATACATTCATACAGAAATGTATAGAGGTAACAGCAAATTAGTGGTACAACAGCATGGATTTCCCATGTATTTTTGGTAATTTTTTTTGTTAGTGATATAACAAGGAAGAATATAACATGTCATAAAATACAATAAAAAAATGTTTTTTTTTTTTTTTGGTGGATTAATTTCCATATGTATAACCACAGTTTTATCACTAATACCCATGGATAAACAATGGTTATAAATGGTTTATTTGTGGTAACCATGGATAACCATGTTTATTATTATTAATATTATTTGTTGTAAAGCCATGGTTATAATTTTATAAGAGATGATGGGGAACTGTAACATAATACATTTGCAGTGGGAAAAAAAATGTGTTGGCTTTGCTCTGCTAAAGGTGAGGCTTAAAATCACTGTGGCTCCAGGCTTTGGGCCTGTGCTGCATAAACGTTGTATTTTTTTTATTTTTACAGCATGCGAACCAAGTAACTATAGATAGTGAAGTAAAATAAGTACTACGGTAGTTTAAACTGTTATGGTTTGAAGGCAAATACTGTACAGTATATATTGTTCAAGTTTTTTTTTTTGTTTTTTTTTTATGCCAGAACAAAGAGGAACTGTTTATTAAGTAATGAATGAAGCTAATGTTCTAACCTACATCTCTATTAATTGCTTCAATTTAAATAGACAGACTTTTCAACGTCATTCAAGTACAACATATATATAAATATATTTAGATTTAGATATATTTATTTTTATTGAATTAAACTATTTAAAAATACTTCTCACGTTTCCTGAACATAACACAAAATCATACTGTTGTAACGTTGATGCTATTCTTTGCAGAAATTGTTATATTTAGCAGATGATATGTATGGACTACTACACAGTCCATAGTCTACTACTATGAGTACAATAAAAGTGAGTTCACAATCAATGTTTGTTTCACAATCAAAATGGATTCCCAACACATTCGATACGGAAACAAGATTATATATTTTTTAAACAGAACTAAAAGTCTGGTTTTGGTTTTGTTCTTTTTCTTTTGGAAAAAAAGGTAGAGTGAATTAATTAAAGGTTATTACTTCCTCTGTATACCACAATTCAATTTTCCATGAAATGTTTCATTTTTAGTTAAATTTGACACATTCAATCATCTTTCACTTGCAAAAGCTTAAGACTCAATTTTAACATTTTTTAAGCATCTTTCAGATTATAAGATTAGCTGTGAAAATTGATTATCAGGTTAAAAATGAAGTGTTCATAAATTCAGTACAGAGAAAAATAATAAAAACGTATATAGATACTAATGTGAAATAAATTCACACATTCCAAATAACACACCACAACATACAGTACTTGTCAAACACAATAATATCAACAATCAAATTAGTTGTTTTTTTTTGGTATCCACCAAAATGTTTCAAATACCACATAATCGTTGCACCTGAAATGATGATGTTTGTGTGTGAAAACACTGTTTTGTAAATGGCATTTTCTATAAATAGGGTACAAAATGCCTGAAACTTAAAAAAAATATTTTAGGGTTTCAATTTTGGCATAAATTAAGCTGCATGTCGCTCCAAAGGATATTTGAGTGATTATATATATATATTTCTATTCATAATTTCTGTCTTGCTGTAAAAGGGTCCAATTTGGCTTATTTTTTTGGCCTGACAAGGAATGTCGCACGTTTAGTTTTTACAATGGAAAAAAATGTTTTTTAAATTGAATTTCAAATTCACTTATTTTTTACTATTAGCAAAATGTTAAAAACTTAAATGTCCATATTTTAAATTTATGTCACTCTTCTATGATTTACATTTTTTAGATATAGTCAAGAAAGTCCTCTGAGGTGGAACAGACTAAAATCGCCATTTAAAAAAAAAAAAAAACACTCTTCATGCTATGTTAGTTTTATATTAAATAACAAGCATACAGTTTCTAATAGGTCATAACAAAAACACAAAGGGATTTGTGGCTCTAAAGGGAGATCTGGGGTGCGTTTCCCAAAAGCATCGTTAGCCAACTACGATCGCAAGTTCCGTCGTTATCAGCATAGTTCAACGAGTCCGTGTTTCCCTAAACCATCGTTCCAACGAACATTCGCAAAGTTGTGTGGTTTGAACGACAGATCTCGACCATCGTTTCTATATTGCAGCACATTTGGATGTAACAAATCCTTATCTTGAGCAAAATAAGCAAGCTGACATTCAGTACAACCGGTGCCTTTTATTTAGAATACATACAAATGCAATTTACGTCTTTTAGTTTTTCAAAAGATTTGAAGTACCGTGTTTGAAGAGTGCGCATGTGCGAACGTGCTCTACTATATAAGAACGAGCCAAATATTGAGTCAGGTAATAAAGCAAAATAACTGAACAATCAGAAATAGTCCTCAGATGACATGTCTTTAATTTATATTAAAAAATCTAGCGTTAATTGGATCTCAAACAGTTTCATTAAAAGTAGTTATTACTCCACCACGTGCGAAACCAACGTGATTGAACTATGCTTTGCGACAGTGGGTTTCGGGAAACAGTCGTGACTAGCTAGTTGATTTCTCCAACGATGCATCGTACCATGGTAGTGAAACAGTGAACTACGTCGTTGTACGGGAGTTCTGCACTGCAGAACTTGAAATCCAAGGGGAGGAGTTGGATCTAGATCCAACTTTTCCCACCTTACATATACCTAAACCTACCCATCTCCGCCCCCTGATCCCTAACCCAACCCCTAATCCTACCTATCTCCGTCCCTGATCCATAACCCCACCCCTAATCATACCTATCTCCACCCCTAATCCTGCCCATCTCCACCCCTTAGATTTGGATTCAACTCCGCCCCCTGGATCTCGTGTACAGCAATGAGGTGCTACTGTCTAAAGGCTGTGACACACCAAGACGATTTTAAAGAACTAGCGGCGATGAAAGCCGACTGTGTTGTCACCTTAAAAAGCTGGACTTGAAGACAACGTAAAGGCTACAGGCGACAGTCAGCACATGCGTGTAAGAAAACAATTGTCTACATCAGCAAGTATCAATAGTCTATATTCGTCATTCAAAAGTGGAAACATTAGCCACATTCCCATTAAATATCAATCATGCGGATCACTTTTTTTAATTTCAGGCAGCACAAGGTATGCCAATATTTGTGCATCGAAATGCTCAGGTAAGATGCCGTGCTCAATCGGCCAAAATACCCCAGACAAAGTCCAACTAGTGCCGACGGTACAGAACACACCACCAAAACTGGGCCAGCTGACGTTCAACGATGGCCCGATGCTGGTCGATGACCGACCATCTGCTTTTTGTGTAAGGGCCTTAATGCTTTTAAAAAGTCATGGGACACTAAAGTGTACTCTATTCATAGATTGTGCCAGATGCTTATGCAAAGTAATGATTAGTTTTGTGCAATTAGTGTGTATCGTGTATAAGAAAAAGAAAATTGTCATGCAATGATTGTACATGTTTTGGAGGCGTGTTATATAAACAAGCAAATAGATTTTAATGGATAGTCATGGTCAGGTTCAAGGTATCACTGCTAAATATTTTGCTGTTTTAGTACATGCTAGATTGTACAAACAGCACAGCATTTTGCACAACGAGAAGGCACACACACATACACATACATTATGTTTCTGCATCCACGTAAAGAGGACGTTGAGGGCAGTGATTTCTCAAGAAACTGTCAAAATGTATAAACACCATAAAGGTAACTTTGGCAGTAATAAAGCAGGACTTTGTATAATTTAAAACTCTCCCTTTTAGAAAATTCTTAGCAGAAATACTGGATGGCTAATATTTGTAGTGCTAATAGTGGCAGTAGTTGAAGAAAAAAGAGATACTGACCAAATAAACAGTTCTGTAGGACACTGTTATCACATTAGCCTGCCATTTTGAGTGGACGAGGCAGTATAAAACCCTTTGTGATTTCTCACCAGTGATTGGACGTCATGGCACTGTGGCAGAGATCTTCCTAACATGACATGTCTGGTCGCTACACAAGAAAACCGAGGAATGTTGAATGAGACGTTACAAGACGAAGAGTAGAACACGTTTTAAATATCTTCAGGCAGGAGGCATAAATTTCTGAAAGGTAAAAGAAAGACAATGAAATGTGAGAATTTATTATTAACAGGATATTTAATAATCTTGAAGGAAAAGAAAATCCCATTAGTTGGGATTAGTTGAGTTCAAAATTCAAGATTTTTATCGTGTTATCTGATAGTCTCAATGAATTTGGTTTAGAATACTAATTCGGGAAAAATTTCCAAAATGTTCCAAAAAGTTCGAAAATATCATTTCTGTGGATCCTTTCAATCAAAGAAAATCCCATTAGTTGGGATTAGTTGAGTTCAAAATTCAAGATTTTTATCTTGTTATCTGATGGTCTCAATGAATTTGGTTTAGAATACTAATTCGGGAAAAATTTCCAAAATGTTCCAAAAAGTTCGAAAATATCATTTCTGTGGATCCTTTCAATTAAGCAGTTCAAAATACTAATTCAATGATTCACTTGAATTGTTGTATTTGTATATATAGTGTACTTCAGCAAACCAAATAACTGTATAAGACCTGCTCTTGCAATATATATATATATATATATATATATATTGAGTGGAATATATATATTGCAAAAACAGTTACTTGGTTAGCTGAAAAACACTGACAACAACCACCACAAACAGACACAACAGAACCTAACCAGGGGTGCGTTTCCCATACAGTGACGTAACTCGCTGCTTAACTACCATAGTACGATGCATCGTTGAAGAAATCAACTACACTGTCAGAAAAAAAGGTCACTGGGGCGGTACCTTCTCAAAAGGTACACTTTTGTACCTAAAGGGTGCACATTGGTACCTTCATGGTACACTTTTGTACCTAAAGGGTGCATATTGGTACCTTCATTGCTACCTTTTTGAAAAGGTACCGCCCCAGTGACAGCTTTCGTACCTTTTTTTTCTGACAGTGTAGCTAGTTACTCACGACTGTTTCCCGAAACTATATTGTCGCAAAGTGGTGTTTAAACACATTGGTTTATGACATCACGCTGTGTTAGCAATGTTAGCTTGCTTATTTTGCTTAAGTTAAGCCAATAAACTCTGTTTCAAACCACAGGTCGAGATCTGTCATTCTAACCACACAACTTTGCGATGCTGTTTGCGAATGTTCGTTGGAACGATGGTTTCGGGAAACACCGACTCGTTGAACTATGCTGATAACGACGGAACATGTGACCATAGTTGGCTAACGATGCTTTCGGGAAACGCACCCCAGATAAAGAAAGACTACTGGTAGCACCAGAAGAATTCAGAATTCAACCTAAAAACGAGAAGGACAGACTGATGAAAAAATGATGGAAAGAGAACTTGAAAAAGCCACTGTCAACCACAGTCACATGACCACCAAGACACACCAGCTAGCAATCAGTTTTACCAGAAGTGAAGGATGGAGCTCCACACTACGTTAGGCCTCCTGGCTAAGATGGCGGGTTTAGGGCTGTCTGTTTCAGGATTCAAAGTAAGCAGTTGTTTACAGAGATGAATTACTCAATACTGGGAAAGAAAGAAGACGAAAAAATTCTTACTTTGTTGCTTCTTCTGTTCCTCCTTCTCCATCTACTTTGCCCTTCTTCCATCTTCTGCTCGTCTGAGATCAGCTCCTGTGCTTATGTCTACGAATACACTTCACCACTACCATGGACAGAATGAGCAAAGCAAGAATGCCCCCCACTGATGCCCGATGGCGACAGCGATGGTCGAATCCTTGGTGGTGGCACTGGGCAGAGAAAATAGAGAGAGAGAGAGAGAAAAAAGATGCTAACAAAAAAACTTCGCCAAAGGGGCATATTTATTCAGTGAAAAGTATATTCTGAAAATCTGTGTAAAATAATGTACAAAAATAAAATAAAATTTTCTGGGCCAAGATTGAGTAGTTGCAGCATCTACCTGCAGTGGCTATGGCCTATGCTAACCGGCCAAAATCTTAGTACTGGTTGCATCCTCATGTTACCATTAGTGGTGCTAGAGCAGACAGTAGTTATTATTAACGTTTTCTAGTATTTCTTTAAAGACTGACAGTTGTTAGGAGCTTAGTGATGGTGATGTGAAAATAATCCAACCGTGGTGTAGTTCGTTTATATCCTATGTTTAGCTTTTTACTCTGCTGTTGCATTTAGGCTTAAAAGGATAGAATCTGTGTTAATTTGTGAAACGAATAATACATTTTTTGTTGGTTGAAGAGATTATTTTCTATATTCCAAAAGCCAATAGAAACATCTGATTGGGTTTTTTGTCAAGGGAACCAGGGGAATGCAAATTTCTGGGTTGACCTCAAAAATACACGATCTCTGCAGCACTCTATTCTAAACCTGGACTTAACAACACCTGCAATAATGAAACCCCATTTATCATGGCCTGTCTTGAAGCCACCCTGGTTAAAGGCACACAACTTTTGTCGTACAGCATCTTAGCCAATGCTGAAGTCTTACATTCAGTCAAGACGTTGAACTGGATGGTGCCGTGACCCTGAATGCGATCTGGAGGGTTGCGCACATAGCAATTGTAGATTCCATCGTCTGACAACTGCACATCTAAGATAGTGATGCTGAGGTCATTCTTATCTAGGTT